>CAWUDS030005159.1:0-61177 GCA_963859935.3 Lathyrus sativus | reverse complement strand
GCTCTCTCTTTTTCTTCAAGTGTTCTTGCTCCTCTTGCACGAAAATGACCTAATTCTGATCCATTCTTCATCTAGAATATGTATGTGTTGGGTTTAGGACCAAATGGGGCTCCAATTCAAGCCATACAGCCCAATTCACAAATTCAATTTTCACACTTTTTTCAAGTTGCTATGCGCATGTTTTTCCACTGCACTAACTTGGTTTTTAATTCAAATCCACTCCAAATCACTTGAGCTAATCAAAGGGCTAGGATTTAAGGCTTGATTTTGATCCTATGGTTGATTTCCATTTTGTTACTTCAAGAGGAAGAAACCATGAAAATGGCCAATTTTGAGACCCCAAATTTCCAATGTGAACATGGCAATGTCTTTGAATCATTATTTGCAATCAGAAAATGCACATATTTGCCTTGAAAAAGTTCAAAATCCTCAAAATCTCAAATTCTCATTTCAAGCCTTCTTTATGAAAATTCAAACCCCAAATCTTCAATCCAAGCCCCCAACATGACAAAAGATGATTTGGTAATTCAAATGGCCCTATTTGGAGCAAGTTTCATGTTGAAAAGATTTCCATTTGAAGTACTTAAGTTGGTGAAATGGACCTATAATTTTATGACCTGTAATCTTACTTTCCCAAAATGCCCCTGACTTGTAACCCTCATAACTTGAGTTCTACAAATCATATGAAATACTTCTAATACAATTTGGAAAGCTAATACCAAGACCTACAACTTTCATGTTGGCCAAAAGTTGAGGAGAAACATCCTTCTAGGTCAAAAATGGCTTGGAAGTTGGTTGACTTTTGTTGACAAAAATCACATCCCTCTAATGACCTATAACTTGTCTGGATCATAACTTGAGTTCTATAAATCTAATCAAGGACTTCTAGTACTAAAATTAAAGATAAAAACATGTTCTAAAATTTCCATGTTAGCCAAAAATTGAGATGTGACTTGTATCTTGAGGTGGGTGGTCTTGAAGTCAGGCACTAAATAGGGGATTTTACCCTGAGAACCCTAATTTAGTAACTTCTCACACACTTAAACCCTTGATGAAATGAACTTGAAATGATGTCTCATATGTCTTAAAACAACATCCCATGGCCATAGAGACTTTGAATTGAGTTTTAATCCCTTCAATTGCACAGTTGATTGAGGATTTGCCAGATGAAAACCCTAATTGCAACACTTTCAACTGTGGCTAGCTCCACTTCACACAACAACTTGAATAAGCTCCAAATTGCTCTCAAGACACTCAATGAGCTCTCTCAACATCTCATACCCATAATCATGCATTCACAATCTCCTGATGCTCTTCAATTATCCTCCAAGTTAGGAGTTGACCCACATACATCCTTCCTTTATTTTGTAAGACCAATGTCCACTTCCTGATGACTTGATTACCATTCAAACTTGAGTAAAACCCCTTGCCTTGGATCAAACCTCTGAGTAGACCTCTCTTGCTATGCACATCCTCTTGATCCCCTGTAAAATGAAATATGCTATGCAATGCAAATGCTAGAACAAAAATGAAATGAAACATAAACCAAGTTAAGAAAAGGTTGAGCAAAATTTTGGGTGCAACAGCTGCCCCTATTCAAACGACTTGGACCTGAATGAGTGAAAAGCAAACGACTTTCACGCAATCAAGGTAAAAGACGGTTGAACACCAAAGAACCCGGAAATTTTCCAACCACAGAAAAGTCGACTATAGAGGTACCGATCTCAAAGCCATCCTGCTGGGGAAAAAGAATACAAACGTCAAAAGCGGCGCCATGGTCTGGATACCATATTGGCAAAAGGTAACAATCCAAAATGCCGGAGTCTGGGTACTCCATAAACATCGAGGCTTGAATGCTTGAAGCAACCGGAGCCTGAATACTCAAAAACACAAATCTGAGTCTGGATAGTCAATAAACGGAGCCTAAATGCTCAAGGAAACAAACTAGAGCCTGAATGCTCGGTAAAGAATCTGAGTCTGGATACTTAATGATCGGAGCCTGACTGCTCAGTAATAAATTTGAGTCTAGATACTCAAAAACTGGAGCCGGGATGCTCAAAATGATCGGAGCCTGGATGCTCGAAAACACAAACTGGAGCCTGGACGCTCAAAGAACAAATCTGAGTCTGGATACTCAAAAACTGGAGCCTGGATGCTCAATGCAATTCGAAGCCTGGATGCTCTATGCAATAAACCTGGGTCTGGATACTCGGTTAATAAATCTGAGTCTGGATACTCAATAATATGAGCCTGGATGCTCAATAACTGGAGCCTGGATGCTCTACGCAAGAGAAATATTCGTCAGGATCTGGATATCCTACGAGTTCAAGTCAAACGACGTTGCTGGGAAATAATACAAGCTGTGGTCTGGATACCACATGGGCTAAGAAAAAAAATAAGCGCCAAGGTCTGGATACCACACGACGATAAGGGATAACAACAATGACTGTGATCAGGATATCATGGAGCATCAGATAAACTACCATGGTCTGGATACCATAACTGCCTTTACCAGAGCCTAGATACTCAACAAAGAAAGTTTAAACAAGATTCATCAGGGTCTAGACACCCAACCGAGTTTACCGGAGTCTGGATACTCAACGGAGAAAGTGCAATACAACGAGCATAAGCCATGGTCTGGATACCACACAAAACTACACAAAACGCTATACCGAACCAAAACCAGCAAAATTTATATGGGAAATCATCTACAGATCAAGGGGAAAACGAATCTAGGCTCCATTTTCACTAATTCCTCATTTTAAACGTAAAACGCAAACAACAAGCTTGACGACCAAAATATCAAAGTTCACAAAACTCAAACAAACTTGCCCAGAAATTATCTACGTGTTGTGTAGGTCATGAATCCAGCATTAACTAAGCCTAAAACCACATGAAACGTCCAAACCGAGCCAAATAAATTTCAAGCCATCAACAAAAATTGTCACCAAACAAAACAAGACATAGACAGAAATGACCTATACAACTCAGAGATTGCAAACAAGCAAAAATGGCACAGAATGTCATCTTGAATTGAGAGAAAGTTTGAAAAGTAGCTTACCTAGTGGAGAGCCTCCACTGGGCCTTGAAACTATGCTGAAGCTTAATGAAAAGTGCCCAGAATCACTCCATGAACTTCATTAGAGGTGTTTGGATGCTCAATTTGGTCTAAAAATGGATGAATCTCAGAACTCAAATTCCACCTTGCTCTCTCTTTTTCTTCAAGTGTTCTTGCTCCTCTTGCACGAAAATGACCTAATTCTGATCCATTCTTCATCTAGAATATGTATGTGTTGGGTTTAGGACCAAATGAGGCTCTAATTCAAGCCATACAGCCCAATTCACAAATTCAATTTTCACACTTTTCAAGTTGCTATGCGCATGTTTTTCCACTGCACTAACTTGGTTTTTAATTCAAATCCACTCCAAATCACTTGAGCTAATCAAAGGGCTAGGATTTAAGGCTTGATTTTGATCCTATGGTTGATTTCCATTTTGTTACTTCAAGAGGAAGAAACCATGAAAATGGCCAATTTTGAGACCCCAAATTTCCAATGTGAACATGGCAATGTCTTTGAATCATTATTTGCAATCAGAAAATGCACATATTTGCCTTGAAAAAGTTCAAAATCCTCAAAATCTCAAATTCTCATTTCAAGCCTTCTTTATGAAAAATTCAAACCCCAAATCTTCAATCCAAGCCCCCACCATGACAAAAGATGATTTGGTAATTCAAATGGCCCTATTTGGAGCAAGTTTCATGTTGAAAAGATTTCCATTTGAAGTACTTAAGTTGGTGAAATGGACCTATAATTTTATGACCTATAATCTTACTTTCCCAAAATGCCCCTGACTTGTAACCCTCATAACTTGAGTTCTACAAATCAGATGAAATACTTCTAATACAATTTGGAAAGCTAATACCAAGACCTACAACTTTCATGTTGGCCAAGAGTTGAGGAGAAACATCCTTCTAGGTCAAAAATGGCTTGGAAGTTGGTTGACTTTTGTTGACCAAAATCACATCCCTCTAATGACCTATAACTTGTCTGGATCATAACTTGAGTTCTATAAATCCAATCAAGGACTTCTAGTACTCAAATTAAAGATAAAAACATGCTCTAAAATTTCCATGTTAGCCAAAAATTGAGATGTGACTTGTATCTTGAGGTGGGTGGTCTTGAAGTCAGGCACTAAATAGGGGATTTTACCTTGAGAACCCTAATTTAGTAACTTCTCACACACTTAACCCTTGATGAAATGAACTTGAAATGATGTCTCATATGTCTTAAAACAACATCCCATGGCCATAGAGACTTTGAATTGAGTTTTAATCCCCTTCAATTGCACAGTTGATTGAGGATTTGCCAGATGAAAACCCTAATTGCAACACTTTCAACTGTGGCTAGTTTCACTTCACACAACAACTTGAATAAGCTCCAAATGGCTCTCAAGACACTCAATGAGATCTCTCAACATCTCATACCCATAATCATGCATTCACAATCTCCTGATGCTTTTCAATTGGCCTCCAAGTTAGGAGTTGACCCACATACATCCTTCCTTTCTTTTGTAAGACCAATGTCCACTTCCTGATGACTTGATTACCATTCAAACTTGAGTAAAACCCCTTGCCTTGGCTCAAACCTCTGAGTAGACCTCTCTTGCTATGCACATACTCTTGATCCCCTGTAAAATGAAATATGCTATGCAATGCAAATGCTAGAACAAAACTGAAATGAAACATAAACCAAGTTAAGAAAAGGTTGAGCAAATTTTGGGGTGTAACAGCTGCCCCTATTCAAACGACTTGGACCTGAATGAGTGAAAAGCGAACGACTTTCACGCAATCAAGGTAAAAGACAGTTGAACACCAAAGAACCCAAAAATTTTCCAACCACAGAAAAGTCGACTATAGAGGTACCGATCTCAAAGCCATCCTGCTGGGGAAAAAGAATACAAACGTCAAAAGCGGCGCCATGGTATGGATACCATATTGGCAAAAGGTAACAATCCAAAATGCCGGAGTCTGGGTACTCCATAAACATCGAGGCCTGAATGCTTGAAGCAACCGAAGCCTGAATACTCAAAAACACAAATCTGAGTCTGGATAGTCAATAAACGGAGCCTAAATGCTCAAGGAAACAAACTAGAGCCTGAATGCTCGGTAAAGAATCTGAGTCTAGATACTTAATGATCGGAGCCTGACTGCTCAGTAATAAATTTGAGTCTGGATACTCAAAAACTGGAGCCGGGATGCTCAAAATGATCGGAGCCTGGATGCTCGGAAACACAAATTGGAGCCTGGACGCTCAAAGAACAAATCTGAGTCTGGATACTCAAAAACTGGAGTCTGGATACTCAAAAACTGGAGCCTGGATGCTCAATGCAATTCGAAGCCTGGATGCTCTATCCAATAAACCTGAGTCTGGTTACTCGGTTAATAAATCTGAGTCTAGATACTCAATAATATGAGCCTGGATGCTCAATAACTAGAGCCTGGATTCTCTACGCAAGAGAAATATTCGTCAGGATCTGGATATCCTACGAGTTCAAGTCAAACGACGTTGCTGGGAAATAATACAAGCTGTGGTCTGGATACCACATGGGCTAAGAAAAAAAATAAGCGCCAAGGTCTGGATACCACACGACGATAAGGGATAACAACAACGACTGTGATCAGGATATCATGGAGCATCAGATAAACTACCATGGTCTAGATACCATAACTGCCTTTAACAGAGCCTAGATACTCAACAGAGAAAGTTTAAACAAGATTCATCAGGGTCTGGACACCCAACCGACTTTACCGGAGTCTGGATACTCAACGGAGAAAGTGCAATACAACGAGCATAAGCCATGGTCTGGATAACACACAAAACCATACAAAACGCTATACCGAACCAAAACCAGCAAAATTTATATGGGAAATCATCTACAGATCAAGGGGAAAACGAATCTAGGCTCCATTTTCACTAATTCCTCATGATAAACGTAAAACGCAAACAACAAGCTTGACGACCAAAATATCAAAGTTCACAAAACTCAAACAAACTTGCCCAGAAATTATCTACGTGTTGTGTAGATCATGAATCAAGCATTAAATAAGCCTAAAACCACATGAAACGTCCAAACCGAGCCAAATAAATTTCAAGCCATCAACAAAAATTGTCACCAAACAAAACAAGACATAGACAGAAACTATCTATACAACTCAGAGATTGCAAACAAGCAAAAATGGCACAGAATGTCATCTTGAATTGAGAGAAAGTTTGAAAAGTAGCTTACCTAGTGGAGAGCCTCTACTGGGCCTTGAAACTATGCTGAAGCTTAATGAAAAGTGCCCAGAATCACTCCATGAACTTCATTAGAGGTGTTTGGATGCTCAATTTGGTCTGAAAATGGATGAATCTCAGAACTCAAATTCCACCTTGCTCTCTCTTTTTCTTCAAGTGTTCTTGCTCCTCTTGCACGAAAATGACCTAATTCTGATCCATTCTTCATCTAGAATATGTATGTGTTGGGTTTAGGACCAAATGGGGCTCCAATTCAAGCCATACAGCCCAATTCACAAATTCAATTTTCACACTTTTTTTCAAGTTGCTATGCGCATGTTTTTCCACTGCACTAACTTGGTTTTTAATTCAAATCCACTCCAAATCACTTGAGCTAATCAAAGGGCTAGGATTTAAGGCTTGATTTTGATCCTATGGTTGATTTCCATTTTGTTACTTCAAGAGGAAGAAACCATGAAAATGGCCAATTTTGAGACCCCAAATTTCCAATGTGAACATGGCAATGTCTTTGAATCATTATTTGCAATCAGAAAATGCACATATTTGCCTTGAAAAAGTTCAAAATCCTCAAAATCTCAAATTCTCATTTCAAGCCTTCTTTATGAAAAATTCAAACCCCAAATCTTCAATCCAAGCCCCCACCATGACAAAAGATGATTTGGTAATTCAAATGGCCCTATTTGGAGCAAGTTTCATGTTGAAAAGATTTCCATTTGAAGTACTTAAGTTGGTGAAATGGACCTATAATTTTATGACCTATAATCTTACTTTCCCAAAATGCCCCTGACTTGTAACCCTCATAACTTGAGTTCTACAAATCAGATGAAATACTTCTAATACAATTTGGAAAGCTAATACCAAGACCTACAACTTTTATGTTGGCCAAGAGTTGAGGAGAAACATCCTTCTAGGTCAAAAATGGCTTGGAAGTTGGTTGACTTTTGTTGACCAAAATCACATCCCTCTAATGACCTATAACTTGTCTGGATCATAACTTGAGTTCTATAAATCCAATCAAGGACTTTCTAGTACTCAAATTAAATATAAAAACATGCTCTACAATTTCCATGTTAGCCAAAAATTGAGATGTGACTTGTATCTTGAGGTGGGTGGTCTTGAAGTCAGGCACTAAATAGGGCATTTTACCCTGAGAACCCTAATTTAGTAACTTCTCACACACTTAACCCTTGATGAAATGAACTTGAAATGATGTCTCATATGTCTTAAAACAACATCCCATGGCCATATAGACTTTGAATTGAGTTTTAATCCCCTTCAATTGCACAGTTGATTGAGGATTTGCCAGATGAAAACCCTAATTGCAACACTTTCAATAGTGGCTAGTTCCACTTCACACAACAACTTGAATAAGCTCCAAATGGCTCTCAAGACACTCAATGACCTCTCTCAACATCTCATACCCATAATCATGCATTCACAATCTCCTGATGCTCTTCAATTGGCCTCCAAGTTAGGAGTTGACCCACATACATCCTTCCTTTCTTTTGTAAGACCAATGTCCACTTCCTGATGACTTGATTACCATTCAAACTTGAGTAAAACCCCTTGCCTTGGCTCAAACCTCTGAGTAGACCTCTCTTGCTATGAACATCCTCTTGATCCCCTGTAAAATAAAATATGCTATGCAATGCAAATGCTAGAACAAAACTGAAATGAAACATAAACCAAGTAAAGAAAAGGTTGAGCAAATTTTGGGGTGCAACAGCTGCCCCTATTCAAACGACTTGGACCTGAATGAGTGAAAAGCGAACGGCTTTCACGCAATCAAGGTAAAAGACGGTTGAACACCAAAGAACTCGAAAATTTTCCAACCACAGAAAAGTCGACTATAGAGGTACCGATCTCAAAGCCATCCTACTGGGGAAAAAGAATACAAACGTCAAAAGCGGCGTCATGGTCTGGATACCGTATTGGCAAAAGGTAACAAATCAAAATGCCGGAGTCTGGGTACTCCATAAACATCGAGGCCTGAATGCTTGAAGCAACCGGAGCCTGAATACTCAAAAACACAAATCTGAGTCTGGATACTCAATAAACGGAGCCTAAATGCTCAAAGAAACAAACTAGAGCCTGAATGCTCGGTAAAGAATCTGAGTCTGGATACTCAATGATCGGAGCCTGACTGCTCAGTAATAAATTTGAGTCTGGATACTCAAAAACTGGAGCCGGGATGCTCAAAATGATCGGAGCCTGGATGCTCGAAAACACAAATTGGAGCCTGGACGCTCAAAGAACAAATCTGAGTCTGGATACTCAAAAACTGGAGTCTGGATACTCAAAAACTGGAGCCTGGATGCTCAATGCAATTCGAAGCCTGGATGCTCTATCCAATAAACCTGAGTCTGGTTACTCGGTTAATAAATCTGAGTCTAGATACTCAATAATATGAGCCTGGATGCTCAATAACTAGAGCCTGGATGCTCTACGCAAGAGAAATATTCGTCAGGATCTGGATATCCTACGAGTTCAAGTCAAACGACGTTGCTGGGAAATAATACAAGCTGTGGTCTGGATACCACATGGGCTAAGAAAAAAAATAAGCGCCAAGGTCTGGATACCACACGACGATAAGGGATAACAACAACGACTGTGATCAGGATATCATGGAGCATCAGATAAACTACCATGGTCTAGATACCATAACTGCCTTTAACAGAGCCTAGATACTCAACAGAGAAAGTTTAAACAAGATTCATCAGGGTCTGGACACCCAACCGACTTTACCGGAGTCTGGATACTCAACGGAGAAAGTGCAATACAACGAGCATAAGCCATGGTCTGGATAACACACAAAACCATACAAAACGCTATACCGAACCAAAACCAGCAAAATTTATATGGGAAATCATCTACAGATCAAGGGGAAAACGAATCTAGGCTCCATTTTCACTAATTCCTCATGATAAACGTAAAACGCAAACAACAAGCTTGACGACCAAAATATCAAAGTTCACAAAACTCAAACAAACTTGCCCAGAAATTATCTACGTGTTGTGTAGATCATGAATCAAGCATTAAATAAGCCTAAAACCACATGAAACGTCCAAACCGAGCCAAATAAATTTCAAGCCATCAACAAAAATTGTCACCAAACAAAACAAGACATAGACAGAAACGATCTATACAACTCAGAGATTGCAAACAAGCAAAAATGGCACAGAATGTCATCTTGAATTGAGAGAAAGTTTGAAAAGTAGCTTACCTAGTGGAGAGCCTCTACTGGGCCTTGAAACTATGCTGAAGCTTAATGAAAAGTGCCCAGAATCACTCCATGAACTTCATTAGAGGTGTTTGGATGCTCAATTTGGTCTGAAAATGGATGAATCTCAGAACTCAAATTCCACCTTGCTCTCTCTTTTTCTTCAAGTGTTCTTGCTCCTCTTGCACGAAAATGACCTAATTCTGATCCATTCTTCATCTAGAATATGTATGTGTTGGGTTTAGGACCAAATGGGGCTCCAATTCAAGCCATACAGCCCAATTCACAAATTCAATTTTCACACTTTTTTTCAAGTTGCTATGCGCATGTTTTTCCACTGCACTAACTTGGTTTTTAATTCAAATCCACTCCAAATCACTTGAGCTAATCAAAGGGCTAGGATTTAAGGCTTGATTTTGATCCTATGGTTGATTTCCATTTTGTTACTTCAAGAGGAAGAAACCATGAAAATGGCCAATTTTGAGACCCCAAATTTCCAATGTGAACATGGCAATGTCTTTGAATCATTATTTGCAATCAGAAAATGCACATATTTGCCTTGAAAAAGTTCAAAATCCTCAAAATCTCAAATTCTCATTTCAAGCCTTCTTTATGAAAAATTCAAACCCCAAATCTTCAATCCAAGCCCCCACCATGACAAAAGATGATTTGGTAATTCAAATGGCCCTATTTGGAGCAAGTTTCATGTTGAAAAGATTTCCATTTGAAGTACTTAAGTTGGTGAAATGGACCTATAATTTTATGACCTATAATCTTACTTTCCCAAAATGCCCCTGACTTGTAACCCTCATAACTTGAGTTCTACAAATCAGATGAAATACTTCTAATACAATTTGGAAAGCTAATACCAAGACCTACAACTTTTATGTTGGCCAAGAGTTGAGGAGAAACATCCTTCTAGGTCAAAAATGGCTTGGAAGTTGGTTGACTTTTGTTGACCAAAATCACATCCCTCTAATGACCTATAACTTGTCTGGATCATAACTTGAGTTCTATAAATCCAATCAAGGACTTTCTAGTACTCAAATTAAATATAAAAACATGCTCTACAATTTCCATGTTAGCCAAAAATTGAGATGTGACTTGTATCTTGAGGTGGGTGGTCTTGAAGTCAGGCACTAAATAGGGCATTTTACCCTGAGAACCCTAATTTAGTAACTTCTCACACACTTAACCCTTGATGAAATGAACTTGAAATGATGTCTCATATGTCTTAAAACAACATCCCATGGCCATATAGACTTTGAATTGAGTTTTAATCCCCTTCAATTGCACAGTTGATTGAGGATTTGCCAGATGAAAACCCTAATTGCAACACTTTCAATAGTGGCTAGTTCCACTTCACACAACAACTTGAATAAGCTCCAAATGGCTCTCAAGACACTCAATGACCTCTCTCAACATCTCATACCCATAATCATGCATTCACAATCTCCTGATGCTCTTCAATTGGCCTCCAAGTTAGGAGTTGACCCACATACATCCTTCCTTTCTTTTGTAAGACCAATGTCCACTTCCTGATGACTTGATTACCATTCAAACTTGAGTAAAACCCCTTGCCTTGGCTCAAACCTCTGAGTAGACCTCTCTTGCTATGAACATCCTCTTGATCCCCTGTAAAATAAAATATGCTATGCAATGCAAATGCTAGAACAAAACTGAAATGAAACATAAACCAAGTAAAGAAAAGGTTGAGCAAATTTTGGGGTGCAACAGCTGCCCCTATTCAAACGACTTGGACCTGAATGAGTGAAAAGCGAACGGCTTTCACTCAATCAAGGTAAAAGACGGTTGAACACCAAAGAACTCGAAAATTTTCCAACCACAGAAAAGTCAACTATAGAGGTACCGATCTCAAAGCCATCCTACTGGGGAAAAAGAATACAAACGTCAAAAGCGGCGTCATGGTCTGGATACCGTATTGGCAAAAGGTAACAAATCAAAATGCCGGAGTCTGGGTACTCCATAAACATCGAGGCCTGAATGCTTGAAGCAACCGGAGCCTGAATACTCAAAAACACAAATCTGAGTCTGGATACTCAATAAACGGAGCCTAAATGCTCAAAGAAACAAACTAGAGCCTGAATGCTCGGTAAAGAATCTGAGTCTGGATACTCAATGATCGGAGCCTGACTGCTCAGTAATAAATTTGAGTCTGGATACTCAAAAACTGGAGCCGGGATGCTCAAAATGATCGGAGCCTGGATGCTCGAAAACACAAATTGGAGCCTGGACGCTCAAAGAACAAATCTGAGTCTGGATACTCAAAAACTGGAGTCTGGATACTCAAAAACTGGAGCCTGGATGCTCAATGCAATTCGAAGCCTGGATGCTCTATCCAATAAACCTGAGTCTGGTTACTCGGTTAATAAATCTGAGTCTAGATACTCAATAATATGAGCCTGGATGCTCAATAACTAGAGCCTGGATGCTCTACGCAAGAGAAATATTCGTCAGGATCTGGATATCCTACGAGTTCAAGTCAAACGACGTTGCTGGGAAATAATACAAGCTGTGGTCTGGATACCACATGGGCTAAGAAAAAAAATAAGCGCCAAGGTCTGGATACCACACGACGATAAGGGATAACAACAACGACTGTGATCAGGATATCATGGAGCATCAGATAAACTACCATGGTCTAGATACCATAACTGCCTTTAACAGAGCCTAGATACTCAACAGAGAAAGTTTAAACAAGATTCATCAGGGTCTGGACACCCAACCGACTTTACCGGAGTCTGGATACTCAACGGAGAAAGTGCAATACAACGAGCATAAGCCATGGTCTGGATAACACACAAAACCACACAAAACGCTATACCGAACCAAAACCAGCAAAATTTATATGGGAAATCATCTACAGATCAAGGGGAAAACGAATCTAGGCTCCATTTTCACTAATTCCTCATGATAAACGTAAAACGCAAACAACAAGCTTGACGACCAAAATATCAAAGTTCACAAAACTCAAACAAACTTGCCCAGAAATTATCTACGTGTTGTGTAGATCATGAATCAAGCATTAAATAAGCCTAAAACCACATGAAACGTCCAAACCGAGCCAAATAAATTTCAAGCCATCAACAAAAATTGTCACCAAACAAAACAAGACATAGACAGAAACGATCTATACAACTCAGAGATTGCAAACAAGCAAAAATGGCACAGAATGTCATCTTGAATTGAGAGAAAGTTTGAAAAGTAGCTTACCTAGTGGAGAGCCTCTACTGGGCCTTGAAACTATGCTGAAGCTTAATGAAAAGTGCCCAGAATCACTCCATGAACTTCATTAGAGGTGTTTGGATGCTCAATTTGGTCTGAAAATGGATGAATCTCAGAACTCAAATTCCACCTTGCTCTCTCTTTTTCTTCAAGTGTTCTTGCTCCTCTTGCACGAAAATGACCTAATTCTGATCCATTCTTCATCTAGAATATGTATGTGTTGGGTTTAGGACCAAATGGGGCTCCAATTCAAGCCATACAGCCCAATTCACAAATTCAATTTTCACACTTTTTTTCAAGTTGCTATGCGCATGTTTTTCCACTGCACTAACTTGGTTTTTAATTCAAATCCACTCCAAATCACTTGAGCTAATCAAAGGGCTAGGATTAAGGCTTGATTTTGATCCTATGGTTGATTTCCATTTTGTTACTTCAAGAGGAAGAAACCATGAAAATGGCCAATTTTGAGACCCCAAATTTCCAATGTGAACATGGCAATGTCTTTGAATCATTATTTGCAATCAGAAAATGCACATATTTGCCTTGAAAAAGTTCAAAATCCTCAAAATCTCAAATTCTCATTTCAAGCCTTCTTTATGAAAAATTCAAACCCCAAATCTTCAATCCAAGCCCCCACCATGACAAAAGATGATTTGGTAATTCAAATGGCCCTATTTGGAGCAAGTTTCATGTTGAAAAGATTTCCATTTGAAGTACTTAAGTTGGTGAAATGGACCTATAATTTTATGACCTATAATCTTACTTTCCCAAAATGCCCCTGACTTGTAACCCTCATAACTTGAGTTCTACAAATCAGATGAAATACTTCTAATACAATTTGGAAAGCTAATACCAAGACCTACAACTTTTATGTTGGCCAAGAGTTGAGGAGAAACATCCTTCTAGGTCAAAAATGGCTTGGAAGTTGGTTGACTTTTGTTGACCAAAATCACATCCCTCTAATGACCTATAACTTGTCTGGATCATAACTTGAGTTCTATAAATCCAATCAAGGACTTTCTAGTACTCAAATTAAATATAAAAACATGCTCTACAATTTCCATGTTAGCCAAAAATTGAGATGTGACTTGTATCTTGAGGTGGGTGGTCTTGAAGTCAGGCACTAAATAGGGCATTTTACCCTGAGAACCCTAATTTAGTAACTTCTCACACACTTAACCCTTGATGAAATGAACTTGAAATGATGTCTCATATGTCTTAAAACAACATCCCATGGCCATATAGACTTTGAATTGAGTTTTAATCCCCTTCAATTGCACAGTTGATTGAGGATTTGCCAGATGAAAACCCTAATTGCAACACTTTCAATAGTGGCTAGTTCCACTTCACACAACAACTTGAATAAGCTCCAAATGGCTCTCAAGACACTCAATGACCTCTCTCAACATCTCATACCCATAATCATGCATTCACAATCTCCTGATGCTCTTCAATTGGCCTCCAAGTTAGGAGTTGACCCACATACATCCTTCCTTTCTTTTGTAAGACCAATGTCCACTTCCTGATGACTTGATTACCATTCAAACTTGAGTAAAACCCCTTGCCTTGGCTCAAACCTCTGAGTAGACCTCTCTTGCTATGAACATCCTCTTGATCCCCTGTAAAATAAAATATGCTATGCAATGCAAATGCTAGAACAAAACTGAAATGAAACATAAACCAAGTAAAGAAAAGGTTGAGCAAATTTTGGGGTGCAACAGCTGCCCCTATTCAAACGACTTGGACCTGAATGAGTGAAAAGCGAACGGCTTTCACGCAATCAAGGTAAAAGACGGTTGAACACCAAAGAACTCGAAAATTTTCCAACCACAGAAAAGTCGACTATAGAGGTACCGATCTCAAAGCCATCCTACTGGGGAAAAAGAATACAAACGTCAAAAGCGGCGTCATGGTCTGGATACCGTATTGGCAAAAGGTAACAAATCAAAATGCCGGAGTCTGGGTACTCCATAAACATCGAGGCCTGAATGCTTGAAGCAACCGGAGCCTGAATACTCAAAAACACAAATCTGAGTCTGGATACTCAATAAACGGAGCCTAAATGCTCAAAGAAACAAACTAGAGCCTGAATGCTCGGTAAAGAATCTGAGTCTGGATACTCAATGATCGGAGCCTGACTGCTCAGTAATAAATTTGAGTCTGGATACTCAAAAACTGGAGCCGGGATGCTCAAAATGATCGGAGCCTGGATGCTCGAAAACACAAATTGGAGCCTGGACGCTCAAAGAACAAATCTGAGTCTGGATACTCAAAAACTGGAGTCTGGATACTCAAAAACTGGAGCCTGGATGCTCAATGCAATTCGAAGCCTGGATGCTCTATGCAATAAACCTGAGTCTGGATACTCGGTTAATAAATATGAGTCTGGATACTCAATAATATGAGCCTGGATGCTCAATAACTAGAGCCTGGATGCTCTACGCAAGAGAAATATTCGTCAGGATCTGGATATCCTACGAGTTCAAGTCAAACGAAGTTGCTGGGAAATAATACAAGCTGTGGTCTGGATACCACATGGGCTAAGAAAAAAATAAGCGCCAAGGTCTGGATACCACACGACGATAAGGGATAACAACAATGACTGTGATCAGGATATCATGGAGCATCAGATAAACTACCATGGTCTGGATACCATAACTGACTTTACCGGAGCCTAGATACTCAACAGAGAAAGTTTAAACAAGATTCATCAGGGTCTGGACACCTAACCGACTTTACCGGAGTCTGGATACTCAACGAAGAAAGTGCAATACAACGAGCATAAGCCATGGCCTGGATACCACACAACACGCTATACCGAACCAAAACCAGCAAAATTTATATGGGAAATCATCTACAGATCAAGGGGAAAACGAATCTAGGCTCCATTTTCACTAATTCCTCATGATAAACGTAAAACGCAAACAACAAGCTTGACGACCAAAATATCAAAGTTCACAAAACTCAAACAAAATTGCCCAGAAATTATCTACGTGTTGTGTAGATCATGAATCAAGCATTAACTAAGCCTAAAACCACATGAAACGTCCAAACCGAGCCAAATAAATTTCAAGCCATCAACAAAAATTGTCACCAAACAAAACAAGACATAGACAGAAACGATCTATACAACTCAGAGATTGCAAACAAGCAAAAATGGCACAGAATGTCATCTTGAATTGAGAGAAAGTTTGAAAAGTAGCTTACCTAGTGGAGAGCCTCCACTGGGCCTTGAAACTACGCTGAAGCTTAATGAAAAGTGCCCAGAATCACTCCATGAACTTCATTTGAGGTGTTTGGATGCTCAATTTGGTCTGAAAATGGATGAATCTCAGAACTCGAATTCCACCTTGCTCTCTCTTTTTCTTCAAGTGTTCTTGCTCCTCTTGCACGAAAATGACCTAATTCTGATCCATTCTTCATCTAGAATATGTATGTGTTGGGTTTAGGACCAAATGGGGCTCCAATTCAAGCCATACAGCCCAATTCACAAATTCAATTTTCACACTTTTTTCAAGTTGCTATGCGCATGTTTTTCCACTGCACTAACTTGGTTTTTAATTCAAATCCACTCCAAATCACTTGAGCTAATCAAAGGGCTAGGATTTAAGGCTTGATTTTGATCCTATGGTTGATTTCTATTTTGTTACTTCAAGAGGAAGAAATCATTAAAATGGCCAATTTTGAGACCCCAAATTTCCAATGTGAACATGGCAATGTCTTTGAATCATTATTTGCAATCAGAAAATGCACATATTTGCCTTGAAAAAGTTCAAAATCCTCAAAATCTCAAATTCTCATTTCAAGCCTTCTTTATGAAAAATTCAAACCCCAAATCTTCAATCCAAGCCCCCACCATGACAAAAGATGATTTGGTAATTCAAATGGCCCTATTTGGAGCAAGTTTCATGTTGAAAAGATTTCCATTTGAAGTACTTAAGTTGGTGAAATGGACCTATAATTTTATGACCTGTAATCTTACTTTCCCAAAATGCCCCTGACTTGTAACCCTCATAACTTGAGTTCTACAAATCAGATGAAATACTTCTAATACAATTTGGAAATCTAATACCAAGACCTACAACTTTCATGTTGGGAAAAAGTTGAGGAGAAACATCCTTCTAGGTCAAAAATGGCTTGGAAGTTGGTTGACTTTTGTTGACCAAAATCACATCCCTCTAATGACCTATAACTTGTCTGGATCATAACTTGAGTTCTATAAATCTAATCAAGGACTTCTAGTACTCAAATTAAAGATAAAAACATGCTCTAAAATTTCCATGTTAGCCATAAATTGAGATGTGACTTGTATCTTGAGGTGGGTGGTCTTGAAGTCAGGCACTAAATAGGGGATTTTACCCTGAGAACCCTAATTTAGTAACTTCTCACACACTTAACCCTTGATGAAATGAACTTGAAATGATGTCTCATATGTCTTAAAACAACATCCCATGGCCATAGAGACTTTGAATTGAGTTTTAATCCCCTTCAATTGCACAGTTGATTGAGGATTTACCAGATGAAAACCCTAATTGCAACACTTTCAACTGTGGCTAGTTCCACTTCACACAACAACTTGAATAAGCTCCAAATTGCTCTCAAGACACTCAATGAGCTCTCTCAACATCTCATACCCATAATCATGCATTCACAATCTCCTGATGCTCTTCAATTGGCCTCCAAGTTAGGAGTTGACCCACATACATCCTTCCTTTCTTTTGTAAGACCAATGTCCACTTCCTGATGACTTGATTACCATTCAAACTTGAGTAAAACCCCTTGCCTTGGCTCATACCTCTGAGTAGACCTCTCTTGCTATGCACATCCTCTTGATCCCCTGTAAAATGAAATATGCTATGCAATGCAAATGCTAGAACAAAAATGAAATGAAACATAAACCAAGTTAAGAAAAGGTTGAGCAAATTTTGGGGTGCAACAGCTGCCCCTATTCAAACGACTTGGACCTGAATGAGTGAAAAGCGAACGGCTTTCACGCAATCAAGGTAAAAGACGGTTGAACACCAAAGAACCCGAAAATTTTCCAACCACAGAAAAGTCGACTATAGAGGTACCGATCTCAAAGCCATCCTGCTGGGGAAAAAGAATACAAACGTCAAAAGCGGCGTCATGGTCTGGATACCATATTGGCAAAAGGTAACAATCCAAAATGCCGGAGTCTGGGTACTCCATAAACATCGAGGCCTGAATGCTTGAAGCAACCGGAGCCTGAATACTCAAAAACACAAATCTGAGTCTGGATACTCAATAAACAGAGCCTAAATGCTCAAAGAAACAAACTAGAGCCTGAATGCTCAGTAAAGAATCTGAGTCTGGATACTCAATGATCGGAGCCTGACTGCTCAGTAATAAATTTGAGTCTGGATACTCAAAAACTGGAGCCGGGATGCTCAAAATGATCGGAGCCTGGATGCTCGAAAACACAAATTGGAGCTTGGACGCTCAAAGAACAAATCTGAGTCTGGATACTCAAAAACTGGAGCCTGGATGCTCAATGCAATTCGAAGCCTGGATGCTCTATGCAATAAACCTGAGTCTGGATACTCGGTTAATAAATCTGAGTCTGGATACTCAATAATATAAGTCTGGATGCTCAATAACTGGAGCCTGGATGCTCTACGCAAGAGAAATATTCGTCAGGATCTGGATATCCTACGAGTTCAAGTCAAACGACGTTGCTGGGAAATAATACAAGCTGTGGTCTGGATACCACATGGGCTAAGAAAAAAAATAAGCGCCAAGGTCTGGATACCACACGACGATAAGGGATAACAACAATGACTGGGATCAGGATATCATGGAGCATCAGATAAACTACCATGGTCTGGATACCATAACTGCCTTTACCGGAGCCTAGATACTCAACAGAGAAAGTTTAAACAAGATTCATCAGGGTCTGGACACCCAACCGACTTTACCGGAGTCTGGATACTCAACGGAGAAAGTGCAATACAACGAGCATAAGCCATGGCCTGGATACCATAAGGCACAAATACACCTGCTGTGATCTGGATATCACAAAGGAATTTGACCGGAGTCTGGGTACTCAACGGATCAAGAAAATACCTGTTGGAAAAGATGCCGGAGTCTTGATACTCAACAGAGAAAACAAAATAATATCGGTCACCGTGGTCTGGATACCACAACCATCTTTACCAGAGTCTGGATACTCGACGGAAAAAGGAAAACTTTATCAACTGGGTATGGGCCGGAGTCTAGATACTCAACGAGGAAAGGAGATCGCCACCATACTTATCATGACCCACTCAGATCCGAAGATACTGTTGGGGAGTAACATGAGCCAGAGTCTGGATACCATGCAGGCTTAAAAGAAATCACATGGTCTGGATACCAAAGAAGAAGATCAAACCTCCGATGATACACCTGAAATAAAGAGATTACAACCTGGTCTATGTTTCACATGAATATGTTTGAAAATGGTGTAATGCTCCATACGAAATGGAAATGCTACGCGTTTGGTTAGATGCTATGCACGCATGCAGATGCAACAGAACTGAAACAACAAAGTACATGCTAGGGAAACGGAAACCATCCTGTCAGGAACAACAAACAAACCTGCAGGGAAAAGCCTACCTGTTGCGGTTAGAATATGATATCAAATTATTAATTAATTTGAATCGCATCTTTAGTTCACAACCGCTCTTTGATTTATCCGAAGGAATAGGTCAAAAGAGAAAAACCTAATTTTGCATGTAAAGACAATGCGGGGAGAGATCTAGGTAAGGGGTTGGTTAAGCTCAGGGAAGGTACTAGCACCCTAAACTTCTGTAGTACTCTACAGGAACCTTTTGTTTATTGTATGCTTTTTTATTTTATTATCTGCTTTAATATATATTGGGCTAAGGGATAGAGTGACCTAAAGACCTAAGGGTTAGTCCTAAGTTTACTCGGCAAGACGTCGCATCTTGTGCCTACATATCCTGACGGGAATGGAATCAGAGTAATTGTAGTTCCCCTCGAAAGGGAGGTTAGAAACGTCTTGACTGTGGTCAAGGTTTCATTGGGGAGTAAGCGTTCATAGGGAAGCGCCTACGTGGAGTCTTGAAACTCCTATTTCTACGTTGAAATTGTTAATTGAAATTAGGGTTAAATTAAATATTCCACGGCGGAAAATCCTAAAACAGAGTACGACGACTCTTTGACCTAATGCTAGGGTAAAGGGTATTTTCGTCCACGGCGGGACACCTAGGCGATTAGGGTTTTGAAATGGTCAAACGTTAGGGTTATTGACTCGGCGGTCAAACGGCTAGACCTAATCCTTCGGAAGAAACATAACGCTAAATCATGCAAAACATGGCAAAATATTATATGGCAGAAATAAAGTGCGGAAAGTAAAGAAAGTGTCGCGACGATCACTCGCGTAAATTACAAATCCCCAAAAAATGCAAAATAAAATAAACCGCGACCATGGCCTCGCGTAAATTACATCCATGGAACAAATTACAAATATGATAACAAAATATTTAATTAATAATAATCGGAGACCGACTAAAACCTAGCGGAAAACAAATAGAGAACGTTAGTGGAAAAAAAGTTAGGCGGAAATCAATGACAAATAATAAAACAATTAATAATGAAAGAAAGAAAAGGCAATTTGGAAATTTATTATTTTATTAATTTTGAAAAACTTTATTTTTAATTTCTGAAAAAAGAAATTTAATCTTAATTTTGAAACAATGGTTTTTAATAAAAATGTTTTAGTTTTAATTTTTTTTAAAAGGATTCAATTTAAATTTTTTTTAAAAAAGAAGTTTTAGTTTTAATAAAAAACAGTTTTAATTTTTTTTATTATAAAAACAGAGTTTTAAAACAAGGTTTAACTAGCAAATATTTTTTAATTAAACTAACCATTTATTATGACATAATTACAATTTAAAGAAAATCAGAATAATAATAATAATAATAAGAAAAATAAAAAATATAAAAAAAATAAAAGGGGAAAAGTAGGCTTCACGCTGAAGCATTTCAATCTTTAGGTTTTTAGAAACCCCATCTTCTTCTTCATCACGGTGGCGGCGTCGTTGCAACTCCTTTGAACTTTGCTCCATTCTTGCATGGCCGGAAACAATTTCTCTCCTTCTTCTTCGGTTTGTTCCACCTGAAAACAACAGACAAACTTTTTTATTGACAAAAAGAACTGCTCACCTCGTTCGGGGTTCGAAGCGGTTCGCGGTGGTTTTGCGCCGTTTGGTGGATTTGTTGACGCTTTCCTCTTCTGATAAGTCGTGAGAACGGCCGCCGTTTTTTTCTTTTGTCTCCTTCTCCTTTTATCAAATGCAACTCATGTTTATATAGGTAACAAATTAGGGTTAACTCTAACCTAATGCCTATTTTAAAGCCCAACTTAAATAATTAGTCAAAACTAAAAAAACAAACTAAAACAAACTAAAACAAACTTAAAAGAATAAAATCTTTTCTAATATTTTTAATTTTATGATTTTTTGATGTTTTTATGAATAATATGGAAAAAAGTGAAAAAATAATATTTTTAAAAAAATAATTTAAATAAAATACGAAAATAATAATTAAATAATAAAAAAAAACTATTTTGTTATTTTTTTTTATAAAAATAGAAAAGTTAGAATAAAAATAAAAGAAAAACAAAAAGTGAAGAAGGTGGGATTCGAACTCTCAACATCTCACACTCACAACTCCTTACACACGGTCTCTTGCCAATTGTGCCATTTTATTCATTCAAAATAAAGTGGCACTAGAAACTATGTAAAGGTAGGACAAATTTGGGGTGCAACAGATGCCCCTATTTAAATAGCTTCACCAGATGATTTGAGCAGCGAAGACTCGAGAAATCGCGGTGAAAGGGATTTAAATACAGATAACCGGAAATTTGGCCCCTAGATGCAGTGATATGCAATGATATGGACAAAATAACACGAACTATAATGCTGACAATGCCATGAATCTAATATGATGCGTATGATGGAATGATGAATGCAAGGATGCAGACGACACGACGTTATAGGGGACAGCACAACGAAGAATTGCACTGGGGAAGAAGACACGCGGTGGTGACAAGGTAACATAGGATCCACACGGAGGCAGGACCAGGTAAACGACAGACGCTAGAGTTTTCGGGACATTCCTTGAAGAGATCGAGCGGGATCTTCAGGACTCACAGGAAAACATATAGGGAGAGACAAACATCAGAACATTTCGGAAGAACATCGAAAAGGAGACACGTCGTATCTGGAAGAACGTCAGATAGACATGACACGAAATAGTCGATGGGTGCCAAGTAAACTGGACTTTGTCCACAAGGTAAGACGCGAATAAAACACGACCTCGGGGAGAAAAATGCAAATGGGGATAAAACACCCATGCTGCCAAGTAACTAAATTTGTCCACAAGGTAAGACGCGGATAAAACACGACCTTGGGGAGAAAAATGCAAATGGGGATAAAGCACCCATGATGCCAAGTAAATAAATTCGTCCACGAGGTAATACGCGGGTAAAACACGACCTCAGGGAGAAAAATGCAAATGGGGATAAAGCACCCATGATGCCAAGTAAATAAATTCGTCCACAAGGTAAGACGCGGGTAAAACACGACCTCGGGAGAAAAAGCAAATGGGGATAAAACACCCATGATGCCAGGTAAATTGGACTTCGTCCATGAGGTAATACGCGGGTAAAACACGACCTCGGGAGAAGAAGCAAATGGGGATAAAACACCCATGATGCCAGGTAAATTGGACTTTGTCCACGAGGTAATACGCGGGTAAAACACGACCTCGAGAGAAAAAGCAAATGGGGATAAAACACCCATGATATGCACATGTGTATAGATCATGATATGATAGATGATCAAATGACAATGCAGATGTCGACGACAAGGCTCGAATCTGTTGGTAAGATGACAAGACTGGAAAACTGATTCCTCAACCCATACATCATTGTCATTCTGTTAAACTATATCACGCTGATAGTCCCTGTAGGAAGGATGAAAAGCTACTCAGGGATTCTTCAAATAAACTACCCTAGATTGGATGAACTGATAATTGTTTCTCGTAAAATGATTGTGTTACTGTACCCTCATAAGGCTTGCCCCAGTATGAGTCTTGATAAACCAAATCTGAGAAGATCTTGCCCTGAACAAATCTTGAACTGATTCTCAGACGAGATGTAAAAGGAACTTGCCCCTGATAAGATCACTTGATCAAGTTTCTTGATTGTTTGAAAATTCCTTAGAGGAAAGCCAGTTTGAAAACAAAGTATATTCATACAAACATGGTAATGCAAAGTTCATGCGACTTTTGAAGTCAAAGTTGTTTTTTTTGAAAAATGGAAAATACATGAGTCGTCAGTCAGAACACGACGGTTCAATACGCTCAAAGTTTAAAACAAAGGTGTACTGTCAAAATAAATGATTCACAAAGACCTTTTAGAGTCAGCTTACACAACCTTGTTGTAGTATGCTTTCAAAATAACCTTGCTTCAATTAGGTCTTTTAAGGGTTGTAAAGTGGCCTGGTTCACGGTTTAAGAAACAAAGGATAAAGGCTCAAAATTTATTTGTACCCACCCACTCTACGTGATGATCTCCAGCCCTACGCTCAGTTAACTCGTGTTATGCATTCAGGTTCCCATAAGTTAGGAATTGCACTGATGGTAGCAATGATGGTTCCAAAGTCAAGGACATATGAAAAGGCAGCCACTACTTCCTTATAATATTTGTCATTTTGATATTGAATATTTTCAAGATGAAGAATTTAGAACTCCTCTTTGTATTATCCCTAAATTTTGCCTGAACTGTTTCTTTTAAAGCTTACAGCCAGCGGGATGCCCCAGTTTTGCCTAAGTCTCCTTCATAGGTTTTGACTTAGCGGGCTCTTTCTTTTGATTTTTTTTGAAACATGACTGCTTGGTTTAATGATTACGGTGAACCATCATCGGTTTTTTGGCTTAAAAAAAATCTTCGACACTTGTTTGTTGTGTGTGAAGGAAAATTACAAGTGAGATCTTTATATGAAAGGCATATTGCATGAACACATAACCGAGTTAACTGAGAACTACCCATCCCCAGGTTAACATTGTGAGTTTTTTTTTGTAAAGAAAGGAACTCCAACTTCTTAGGCTCGAAGGGGGTAACAAAGGATTAACTTCCTTATTTCTCCAGTATTTGGGAGTTGAAATAATGCTTTATATCGTCTACAAGGTCTGATTGAAAGCATACTGACAGCAATTATGGGTATAACATTTTTGTCATCCTCCCTCCAATCTTAGCATATCAAAAATTTGGACAAAAAGTAAATATTTGAAAAATAAAGCATAAAGATGCAAATAGTAGGCAAAATGAATTGAATCAAAAGTTGCAATGCTTAGTTCATTAATATAAAAGTACAAACATAGTCCGAAAACAAACAGCTAATAAAATAAGGAAAATACAAACAATGAGAAACAAAAGCCTAATGATTAAATCAGTGAGCCATCCTCTGGGGTCAGCGAAGCTTCACTTTTGATGTGCTGGCAACGGATTTTTCTGGATATTTGGAGGATTATCTTCAAAATCAAGTATTCCATCCCTAATTAACTCACACACTCTGGCTTTCAGTGCAAAACAATGCTCCAAATCATGGCCTGAGGCACCCTCATGAAAAGCATAATGGAGATCGGTCCTGAACCTAACCGGAGGAGGACTAGGAGGAGGTGGCAAAGCCTTTGTGGTGATCAGTCCTCGTCGAACCAAGTCAAGATATAGCTCAGTGTAAGTCATGGGAATAGGATCAAAGTGGCTTCTGTTTCGTTTCTGGTTTTGTCTGATAACTGGGCGTTGAGGAGTCTGAGTTGGCTGTCTTATAGCAATCAATATTTGAAGCATTTCAGTGAGCTTAGTCATGCCTGAATTCAACTCATCGATTTCCATTCGGATCTCTGCATTGTATGTCTCTTTCTCTGACATCTTACGTCTATAGTTAGCCATGGTCTAATATCTGTGTCGAGGAATCAGCTTGACGACTTAAAGAAACACTGGAAGACGAGAGGACCGAGAATGAGAATCTGGGGGAAAAATGCAATGCAAAAATGTGATTCTAATGCCATGTAATGGTTTCAAAAATTTCAACGGTCGATTGCAAACATTTCTTTTTTAGGAAAGTTGGAAACGATTTTAAACTTTGAAATGTAGGACTTTTGAATTCGCAAAGGACGGTTGAATTCCTTGAAACTAGGAATGATGTTTTATGAATGTCATGCACAAATACACACAAACAACAAAGTCCTAGGTTAGAGGAACAATTAATGGAGTTAAGGTCTACCTTTCCCAAAAGGTATGTACTATGGGGTAGTTGTACCTGCAGAACAAGGTTCTAAAGTGGTGCCCAAAGTCATCAATCCATCTTTCGGAAATTATCAACTTTCCGACTGACTCGGGGGTCGATAATATCCTCAAGAGAACCTCATTTGAGTGTAGTATCGCGTAGCAACCATTGTAGGACTACTCCCACCTAGTTCCTGCACTACGTCCTATATAAGGCCAAGATGGTGTTAAGGTACTACGGTCCCCAGTATCACAGACTCCAATTGAAAATAGTAAAAGTTTTCACAACTGCACTCAATCAACCGAACCATTTTCGAAAGGGTCTCAACTGAGCGGTGATTCTCGAGTCGACTTGGTCGGGACTCACTCCCGGCAAGCCTCGTCGAATATCTCACCTTCCTATAATAAGGTCACTCAAGTCCGGGTTAGGAATTATCTCACAATAACAGGTATCCCCACAAGGTACAATGATATATAAAAATAATTAATAAAATATCATACAATAAATAAAATAGGGGTAACCCTTAAAAATTAGGAGGGTCCCCAGTGAAGTCGCCATTTTCTGTTGCGGTTAGAATATGATATCAAATTATTAATTAATTTGAATCGCATCTTTAGTTCACAACCGCTCTTTGATTTATCCGAAGGAATAGGTCAAAAGAGAAAAACCTAATTTTGCATCGTAAAGACAATGCGGGGAGAGATCTAGGTAAGGGGTTGGTTAAGCTCAGGGAAGGTACTAGCACCCTAAACTTCTGTAGTACTCTACAGGAACCTTTTGTTTATTGTATGCTTTTTTATTTTATTATCTGCTTTAATATATATTGAGCTAAGGGATAGAGTGACCTAAAGACCTAAGGGTTAGTCCTAAGTTTACTCGGCAAGACGTCGCATCTTGTGCCTACATATCCTGACGGGAATGGAATCAGAGTAATTGTAGTTCCCCTCGAAAGGGAGGTTAGAAACGTCTTGACTGTGGTCAAGGTTTCATTAGGGAGTAAGCGTTTGTTGCGGTGGAAATATGATATCAAATATTAATTAATTTGAATCACAATTCAATTCACAACCGCTCTTTGATTTATCCGAAGGAAAAGGTCAAAAGAGGGAAAACCTATTTTGCATCGTAAACACAATGCGGGGAAAGATCTAGGGTTCGGGGGTTGGTTAAATTTAGGGAAGGTATTAGCACCCTAAACTTCTGTAGTACTCTACAGGAACCTTTTGTTCAGATGTTTACTATTTGCTTTATTTATTTGCTTAAGGTATATGTACAAAGGATTACAAGTGAGAAAAGAGACCTAAGGGGTTAATTCTAAGTTTACTCGGCAAGACATCGCATCTTGTGCCTACGTATCCTTACGGGAGTGGAATCAGAGTAATCGTAGTTCCCCTCAAAAGGGAGGTTAGAGACTTCTTGACTGTGGTCAAGGTCTCAAGGGGAATAAACGCATCTTAAGGACACGCTTACATGGAGTCTTAAACTCCGATTTCTATGTTATGAATTGTTAAGTTGTAATTAGGGTTAAATTAGGTTAGGTTAGGGATTCCGCGGCGGGAAACCCTAAAATGAGCGCGGCGGCTCTTTGACCTAATGCTAGGGGTAAAATTGTAATCTTGCCTGCGGCGAGGCATTTGTGAAAATTTAGGGTTGAAAAGGTGTAAGGGTTGAAGTTGAGGACTACTGACACGGCGGTCAAACGGCTAGACCTAATTCCTTCGGAGGAGTGAAATTAATTATAAAGATGCGATGAAATTGAATATACATACAACGGCAGAAAATAAAGTGCGGAAAGATAAATGCGACAATTGTCTCGCACAATTACATCCCATAAGCAGTTACAAATATGATAATTGAATATTTAAACTGAAAATAAAATCAATTGAACTTAGTCAGCTGCAAAAAACCAAAACAAACCGAGACTGTTATTATACGGGGTTAGACAAAAAATTAGACGGGAATGTTAGGAATTTAAGTAGAAAATTATAATTAACGAAACAAGAAAAAAAGTTAGAAATTTGGATCTTAAAAATGAGGATGTTAGCGAAAAATTAATAAACAATGAAAATTGATACGCAATGAAGATAGTGATAATATACAAGTGATAATGGAATATGAAATAGCAACGATGCTGTCAGATTATGTACAAATATAAAAATAAATACAAAAATAAATAAATAAATATTAGTGAACAGGCTCATGGATAATCAAGAATACTGTTAGGAATGAAGGATGAAAATTGGAATTGACGATAATTAGAAGTTAAGTGATGAATGTTTTGAGACGGTGAGAATTTAGGTAATTAGAAAAGAGTTAGAATGAAATTAGGTTTTTTTTTGGGTGAAATTTAGAAAAGTTAGAGTTTTTAATGTGATTAAGAAAGAGAAAATAGATTAAAAGTTAGAATTAAAAGTTAGCAAAAAAATTAGAACTTCGAAATTTGGTTTTAAAAAAAGGTTAGAAAATAAAAATAAAAGTTTGAAAATAAAAGAGAAAAGGTTATAATTTTAATAAAAAAAGAGTTAGTACTCTTGAAAAAAAAACAAAAATAAGATTAGAAAATTTTTTAAGAAAAGAAGAGTTAGTTACTTTTGATGAAGACTGCAAGAGTCTTTGATGCTTGCCGATCCCCGTTTTGTTGCTCCTGAGGGTCCTTTTATACTTGATTTTTAAATCTTTTTCAATCTCAGATTTGATTTGAATATTTCAATCTTTTTCAATCTCTGATTTGAATGAATTTTTATGATGTTTATCAGAATTTAAAATAAAAATAAAAAAGAAAGGGTAAAATTTGGGGTATTACAGTTGCCCCTATTTAAATAACTACACCGGATGATTTGAGTGGCGGAGACTCGAGGTATCATGGTGGAGGGATTTAAATATAGATAACCGAAAATTTTGCCCTTATATGTGGCGATATGCAATGTTATAGACAAAACAAGAACAGACTAATGCAGACAATGCCATGAATATGATATGATGCGTATGTTGAAATGATGAATGCGAAAATGCTGACGAATACGACGACACAGACGCTACGAGAAGAACACACTGGGGAAAACGACGCGTTGGGACACAACACAACACCGGGGAATTCTAAAATGATGGTCAACTGGTGCGAACACGACCAATTGTCATTTTTAGAACGGGAACGAGATTCTCAAATGGAGATGGCACCTGTGAGACGGCCTCCACTGGGAATCTAAAAGTAAATCTAGCTCACGTACGATTGCAAAATCGATCACAGAATGCATGGAGCATTGAGCAAAGAATAACATCCAAGCTTCTGTAAACTATCTCTCGTGACACGATCAAACGGACTTTTCGGGAATCCGTAGCAAATATACAGGGTAAAAACCGGCTGTATGCCAAAATAAATGGACTTTAGGAATAAGATCCTTAAATGGAGATGGCACCTATGAGATGACCCCCATTTGGGAATGTTTAATAATAACAGGATCTACACGGCTTGCAAGATCGATTATAGACTGCTGGAGCATTGAGCAAAGAATAACATCCAAGCTTCTATAAACTATCCTTCGTGATGGGATCGAACGGACTTTTCGGAAATCCGTATCAAATATACAGGGTAAAGACCGACTGTATGCCAAAATAAATGGACTTTAATGGGAAATGCCCTGATAAGCTTCTCGAGGGAGAATTGTCACTTATCGTTGGAAGGGACTTATATGCCAAAATGGATAAGCACTCAAATGAAGAGGCTGCTGCTTATCTGATAAATAAATCTTCTCGCATTTAAGGTCGGCGCCTGGAATACGATTCTGATTCTTCTCTTACTGAAGGATAAATAAACTTCTTCATGCTTCAAGATCGTGCTCTCCTGAACATGAAAAGGGTAAACTGAACTTCCTCATACTTCAGAATCGTGCTCTCCTGAATATGATTCCGCTCTTTCGGGTAAATGAAATTCTTCATACTTCAGAATCGTGCTCTCCTGAATATGAAAAGGGCTAACTGAACTTCCTCATACTTCAGAATCGTGCTCTCCTGAATATGATTCGGCTCTTTCTTGTAAATGAAATTCTTCATACTTCAGAATCGTGCTCTCCTGAATATGAAAAGGCTAACTGAACTTCTTCATACTTCAGAATCGTGCTCTCCTGAATATGATTCGGCTCTTTCTTGTAAATGAAATTTTTCATAATTCAGAATCGTGCTCTCCTGAATATGAAAAGGCTAACTGAACTTCCTCATACTTCAGAATCGTGCTCTCCTGAATATGATTCGGCTCTTTCTTGTAAATGAAATTCTTCATACTTCAGAATCGTGCTCTCCTGAATATGAAAAAGGGCTAATTGAACTTCCTCATAACTCAGAATCGTGCTCTCCTGAATATGATTCGGCTCTTTCTTGTAAATGAAATTTTTCATAATTCAGAATCGTGCTCTCCTGAATATGAAAAGGGCTAATTGAACTTCCTCATAACTCAGAATCGTGCTCTCCTGAATATGATTCGGCTCTTTCTTGTAAATGAAATTTTTCATAATTCAGAATCGTGCTCTCCTGAATATGAAAAGGGCTAATTGAACTTCCTCATAATTCAGAATCGTGCTCTCCTGAATACGATTTGATTCAAAACCTTCTATACTTCAAGACGACAGGTAAATGGAAGCCCAACTGCTCCATGGAGATGGCCATTTGCTGCGAGTCATAACGAAGATAGGATCGGCTTCTTAGGTGAGAAATGTTGTATACCGATGTTGTAAGATGTAAAGTGTTGTACCGATGTTGTAACATGTAGGATTGTAAAGTGTTGTAGTGTTGTAATGATAGATTTTCCAGGCGTGAACTGGCGTGTATCTGTAAAGGATTGTAGTTGGTTTTCTTGAAAGATAGTGCAAAATAAATGCACGTCCGGGTACAGTAATAACCTTCTCGGGCGAGAACAGTCGCGTATCCGTTATGGTATGGTGAAAACCTTCAGAAGGTGCAAAATAAATGCACGTCCGGTTGGGCTCGACGACCGACAATACTGAGATTCAATCTAGGATCGAGCTAGAAAGAAGACTGGTAATCAAGACTCCATCGAGGGAATGATCTCGGAGGGTAAATATCTTATCCTGGTGAGGAAAGATAGCTGAAGTAACCGTCATCCACGAGGATCGAGCTCTGTGGGGAAACTGGAAACAAGTAAGTATTTTATGCTTAGGGCTGACAATCTATTTGGAGAGAATGGACGAACCCAGTTACTCGGCGGTAACAACCAAATGATGGTGAAACACAATGAACCTGTGAATGCTAATGCATATGTTAATGTGAATGTATGTTAATGTCTATGTATGTTAATGTTTATGTATGCAAGATGTTATGAAATGAGTGTGTAATGAGTATGTAATGAATATGTAATGAATATGTAATGAAATAGGCATGTGATGCTTATGCCCTTGCGTATACTGACGAAACAGACTAGAGATGGGACGAGAGATGAAATAAACATCTCGACGGAGATACCCTGCGTTCTCTGCAACCAATACGTCAATCATGGGTAAGAAAGATCAATGGTAGAACCAAATCTGGTTTTAAAGTTCTGAATTCTCTGGGGAGAAGGTAATCTGCTTGGGTGTACAGTATCACGTCTTCACATGGGGAGAAGAAAACCTGAGGGACACTTTTGAGTTACCCCAAGAAGAAGTTGTCAGCTTATAGTCTCTCTGGGGACTGTGATGAGGCAATAGCTTGGGAGCCTGTTGCAACACTGAGATTTACTGGGGAACGAAGGCCGCCGTGAGTAAAATCCATCGGGTGCATGAAGAAAGTTGTGGAACCACATGGTTTTAATCTTGAAAACATGGTGCCCCAGGATACTTGCGTTGCGAGGTAGGGTCATCTCAAGAGGATTTTATAGAGAACACCGAGTCCGGTTGCCCCATTGTTCTCAAACTCTTTGAGAGATTCGTCAGGTCTCGACGTAACTGGCACAAATTAATCGTGTTACGACGAAATCTTTGGGAAATAGCTCTTTAAGAATGTCAGACTCGCGTTGGTAAGCGAACTGGGAAACTGCCTGCCCCTGTTTAGCAGGATCATCAAGTTCCACGGGTTATGTCCATATGTAAATCTCTAAGATATCAAGCAAAGTCGTCATGCCTGAAATGCCTATCCTGAGCTTGTCAATGTACACATATATTTGTCTTGAATTTTTGTTTTGAAAAAAAAGATATCGCAACAACTTGTGACCGAAATCACTAGTCAGGATATAAGTTTTAATTATAATGCCATCATGAATTTTTTTCTGAGCATAGCTCGTAGGAGTCAGGAAACGTGATCTTGTCAAGTATGCTTTCAACCGAAGTCCTACTTCAATTAGGTCTTTTAAAGGTTGTATCGTGGCTCAGTTCACGGTTTAAGAAACAAAAGGATAAAGGCTCAAAGTTATATTTGTACCCACCCATTCTTCGTGATGTTCTCCAATCCTAATTCAGTTAACCGGATACGAACGCTCATATCTCAAGCGGATTTGCTATGGTCGAGAACTTATCAAGGCTTTGGACATGGCATTCGCTCACCTATTACACGATCTTGTTCTTTACTAGGGACTATTTATTGTACCCTCTTGTTTTGCTTTTATTCCCTAACTTTTGCCTGGACAACGTCTTTTGATCTGACTTTGGAGTCCAACGGGATGCCCCAGTTTTGCCTAAGTCTCCTTCATAGGTTTTTGACTTAGCGGGCTCTTATTTTTTTGAATATTCCTTTATGCACAAGTCGTGTAAATCTTTTGAAAGGCTCGTGACTGCCCCACTCCTTAGGTAACCGAGGGATAGTCATTGTATTGGACTTCTTAAGATGCTAAGGATAAATTCTCGAAGGTTTGCTCTTCCTTTTTGAGGATCTAAGCGCTCGATCGGTTTAACTGAAACCTACCCTGCCCCAGGTTAGGATGAAGGTTCTTAAAAAGAAAGAAAAACTCCTACTTCAAGGTTCAAAGGGTTGACTAGGGATTAACATCCTTATATCTCCAGTGTTTGGGATTTGAAACAATGCCTTACATCATCAGCGGGTTTCAATCGAAAGCATACGACAAGAAATCTGACGTTTTGGGTTCGTCATCCTCCCCCCAATTCTCCATCAGAACAAGAGATCGGGTAAAGTTGGCATTATAATTTATGAAAACGTTTTTGAATGAGTGAAGCGAATGGATTTATTCAAGACAAACATATGTGTTGCATCAAAGATAAACAAGTTCGTGCATGCTAAATATGATTAATCGAAGAGAAATACATATAAATAAACAAATGAACTGTCGGAAAAATCCTTCTAAATGTTTATGAAATCTTGCATTCAAGAGTAACAGTTTCCTTTGGCGGAGCCTCAATGGAAAGGACGTCTGGTTCATGATCACTGTGAGTCGTCATGGCTTACCCCAGTTATGCTGGTCACATCTTCAACAGTTTTCAGTCGTTGCTTCAAAATAAATTTCCCAGATCCTTTGTTGATCCCGGTCATATCACCTTGAGGGTTACTGAAATGAAGCGGGCTAGGCCTTTGAATAATGACTGGATTCGGCTGATAGGCGTAGCATGCTTTGCAGAATTTGCACTTGACGAGTGAGGAACCCCGAAAGGAGTCTCGATCTTCAGCTGAGCATCGCCAAAAGACAACTTCTTCGTTTCTAGCAAATTTCTGACAACTTTCTTAAGAGCATAGCAATTCTCTAGATCATGGCCGGGCGCACCCTCATGAAATAAACAATGAGCGGTAGCGTTGTAACTTGCAGGTAATGGATTAGGTGGAGGATTAGGAGGCGGACCCAAAGCCCGAGTAGTGATGAGACCTTGCCTGACCAAAGAGGGACACAACTCGGTAAAAGTCATCGGGATCGGCGGACAAGGTTTATACGTTCTTCTGTTTGGCATATTCTGGCGAGGAGCCGGACTCTTTGGCTGTTGAGGAGCAGGAGTATTGGGTGCCTGTAGGTAGTTGACAGGAGGCGGCTAAACAGGAGGTTGTTGCATAGGTTGATACATGGGAACCTGTTGATTGAAAGAAGGTGTAATAGCTGCCACATAGGGTTGTTGAGCATATTGGACCGGGTACCCTTGAGGTTGAGCATAACCTTGCAGATGCCGATAAAAGCGTTCCCTTGGTTTACCAGAGGATATAGCATTAGTCTCACTCTCCTTCTTTTTCTGGGAGCTATAAGGAGGTTTCTTCGGCTGATCCTTAGAAGCGCCATGATTATTTGTCATTTTACCACTCTTCATACCCAATTCAATCTTGACACCCACAGCAACGATGTCGGAGAAATTTGAAGTCACACTACCCACCATTCTCTCGTAAAATTCTGGACGGACTGTGTCGACAAACCAATCAGCTAACTCTTTCTCGGTCAAAGGAGGTTCTACCTGCGAAGCAGTTTCTCTCCACCTTTGAGCATACTCTTTGAATGACTCAGAATTCTTTTGCGACATACTCAACAACTGTCTTCTGTCAGGAGCCAGATCCATATTGTACTTGTAGTGTTTGATGAAAGCGTCAGATAAATCCTGGAAACTCTTAATGCGAGACTGGTCTAAAGTTAAATACCACTTGGAGGAAGCACCCTTCAAACTATCTTGGAAGCAATGAATCATCAGTTTATCATTCTCAACATGGGCATCCATTTTGCGATAATACATGATCAAATGGCTCTTAGGACAGGTGGCACCTTCATAACGATCGAAGTTCGGAGTTTTGAACTTTGGGGGAATAACCAAACCTGAAACCAAACAAACATCCCTTGCAGCAGTCCCAAAAATTTGATCACCCTCTACCTTTTTCAATCTCTGGACGATAGTGTTTACTTCCTCACGAAGCTTATCATGTTTCTCATAACCCTCAACATTCTCATCAAGATTATCAAAAACTGTCTCATTGAAATACGGTTGCGCACGGGTGTGTACAACAGGTGGTGCAAAGATGGGAGCCCCCCTAGAAACTTCAGAAAACAAGGGCACGGCCTGCTGAACAGGCTGATTAATCGGAACAGTGGCTTGAGGAGGCACAAAACCGGGAGCAAGACCATAAGGTGGGTCCCTTGCTACGGTCACACTTGGTGAAGGGTCCACAGTAACGCCGGTAATCTCAGAAACAACAGTGGGCTGGGTATCCATCTTAGCATTCATGACATGTAACAATTCCATCATACGCCCCATACTCCCTCGAAGGTCTTCAAGTTCATTGCTAAGGCGATCAATCTCTTTTGCCTGATCCTCCATTCTTTTCCGAGTTTGAGCTCTGGTGTTGTATTGGTGCCGAGAACTCAGGGTGACAAAACTGGAAGGTGAGAGAACCGAGTGTGAGAAATCGGGAGACACATGCAATGCAAAAAAGTAAATGATGCTAAAATGTGAATGTAAATGAAGATTTCATGGAATTCAAAACATTTACTAATGTCGTGGGGTACCAAGGAAATCTTTTTCTTGTTTTTCATTTTATATTTTTTTTTATTTATGGTATCCCGCGATATCCATAAATGATGTTTGACCTCCATGAAATACAATGCGATGAGATGCTTTATGGATGCAATGCATGAAAACACACAAAGTCCTAGGTTAAAGGCTTGCATGAGGTTCAAAGGCAAATACCCTCCCCTGAAGTTAGATGGTTCATCCTGTCCTACAAAAGTAACCGGGTTCTAAGGGATCTCAATATCATTGATCCTTCACAAGGGTGGTTGTTCAGAAGGCAACTTACTTGCCAACCAAAACCCTCCAAGTTTAAGATCTCAATGAGCGTAGTATCGAGTGTCAACCAACTTTAGTCTGCACCAAAGCCGGTACCTCACTACTTTCTAAAGGCCAAGATGAGTTAACTAGGGTTCTAAAGTCAGTTAGTGCGTTGACAACATATGGCAGCCTCAATATTATCCTCAACTTGACTTAAGGAATATAAGCACCAACCAAGAAGTCGCACTAACCATGGCCACCAGATCAACCGTATCGATATACGTCGTACAGTTTCCTTGGTCTATTGCCATTTACCTAAGGTACACTAGATCCGGGTTAGGACCTATCTCACAGCACAAGGAACAGTCCCACAATCAAAGCGCAAATATATACATGCAAATGAATAATAACACAGATAGTAATAAATATGAACAAGTTAGGGATAACCCTCAAAAGTTTAGGTCTCCCCAGTGAAGTCGCCATTTTCTGTTGCGGTGGAAATATGATATCAAATATAATTAATTTGAATCACAATTCAATTCACAACCGCTCTTTGATTTATCCGAAGGAAAAGGTCAAAAGAGGGAAAACCTATTTGCATCGTAAACACAATGCGGGAAAGATCTAGGGTTCGGGGGTTGGTTAAATTTAGGGAAGGTATTAGCACCCTAAACTTCTGTAGTACTCTACAGGAACCTTTTGTTCAGATGTTTACTATTTGCTTTATTTATTTGCTTAAGGTATATGTACAAAGGATTACAAGTGAGAAAAGAGACCTAAGGGGTTAATTCTAAGTTTACTCGGCAAGACATCGCATCTTGTGCCTACGTATCCTTACGGAGTGGAATCAGAGTAATCGTAGTTCCCCTCAAAAGGGAGGTTAGAGACTTCTTGACTGTGGTCAAGGTCTCAAGGGGAATAAACGCATCTTAAGGACACGCTTACATGGAGTCTTAAACTCCGATTTCTATGTTATGAATTGTTAAGTTGTAATTAGGGTTAAATTAGGTTAGGTTAGGGATTCCGCGGCGGGAAACCCTAAAATGAGCGCGGCGGCTCTTTGACCTAATGCTAGGGGTAAAATTGTAATCTTGCCTGCGGCGAGGCATTTGTGAAAATTTAGGGTTGAAAAGGTGTAAGGGTTGAAGTTGAGGACTACTGACACGGCGGTCAAACGGCTAGACCTAATTCCTTCGGAGGAGTGAAATTAATTATAAAGATGCGATGAATTGAATATACATACAACGGCAGAAAATAAAGTGCGGAAAGATAAATGCGACAATTGTCTCGCACAATTACATCCCATAAGCAGTTACAAATATGATAATTGAATATTTAAACTGAAAATAAAATCAATTGAACTTAGTCAGCTGCAAAAAACCAAACAAACCGAGACTGTATTATACGGGTTAGACAAAAAATTAGACGGGAATGTTAGGAATTTAAGTAGAAAATTATAATTAACGAAACAAGAAAAAAAGTTAGAAATTTGGATCTTAAAAATGAGGATGTTAGCGAAAAATTAATAAACAATGAAAATTGATACGCAATGAAGATAGTGATAATATACAAGTGATAATGGAATATGAAATAGCAAACGATGCTGTCAGATTATGTACAAATATAAAAATAAATACAAAAATAAATAAATAAATATTAGTGAACAGGCTCATGGATAATCAAGAATACTGTTAGGAATGAAGGATGAAAATTGGAATTGACGATAATTAGAAGTTAAGTGATGAATGTTTTGAGACGGTGAGAATTTAGGTAATTAGAAAAGAGTTAGAATGAAATTAGGTTTTTTTTTGGGTGAAATTTAGAAAAGTTAGAGTTTTTAATGTGATTAAGAAAGAGAAAATAGATTAAAAGTTAGAATTAAAAGTTAGCAAAAAAATTAGAACTTCGAAATTTGGTTTTAAAAAAAGGTTAGAAAATAAAAATAAAAGTTTGAAAATAAAAGAGAAAAGGTTATAATTTTAATAAAAAAAGAGTTAGTACTCTTGAAAAAAAAACAAAAATAAGATTAGAAAATTTTTTAAGAAAAGAAGGAAAAGAAGAGTTAGTTACTTTTGATGAAGACTGCAAGAGTCTTTGATGCTTGCCGATCCCCGTTTTGTTGCTCCTGAGGGTCCTTTTATACTTGATTTTTAAATCTTTTTCAATCTCAGATTTGATTTGAATATTTCAATCTTTTTCAATCTCTGATTTGAATGAATTTTTATGATGTTTATCAGAATTTAAAATAAAAATAAAAAAGAAAGGGTAAAATTTGGGGTATTACAGTTGCCCCTATTTAAATAACTACACCGGATGATTTGAGTGGCGGAGACTCGAGGTATCATGGTGGAGGGATTTAAATATAGATAACCGAAAATTTTGCCCTTATATGTGGCGATATGCAATGTTATAGACAAAACAAGAACAGACTAATGCAGACAATGCCATGAATATGATATGATGCGTATGTTGAAATGATGAATGCGAAAATGCTGACGAATACGACGACACAGACGCTACGAGAAGAACACACTGGGGAAAACGACGCGTTGGGACACAACACAACACCGGGGAATTCTAAAATGATGGTCAACTGGTGCGAACACGACCAATTGTCATTTTTAGAACGGGAACGAGATTCTCAAATGGAGATGGCACCTGTGAGACGGCCTCCACTGGGAATCTAAAAGTAAATCTAGCTCACGTACGATTGCAAAATCGATCACAGAATGCATGGAGCATTGAGCAAAGAATAACATCCAAGCTTCTGTAAACTATCTCTCGTGACACGATCAAACGGACTTTTCGGGAATCCGTAGCAAATATACAGGGTAAAAACCGGCTGTATGCCAAAATAAATGGACTTTAGGAATAAGATCCTTAAATGGAGATGGCACCTATGAGATGACCCCCATTTGGGAATGTTTAATAATAACAGGATCTACACGGCTTGCAAGATCGATTATAGACTGCTGGAGCATTGAGCAAAGAATAACATCCAAGCTTCTATAAACTATCCTTCGTGATGGGATCGAACGGACTTTTCGGAAATCCGTATCAAATATACAGGGTAAAGACCGACTGTATGCCAAAATAAATGGACTTTAATGGGAAATGCCCTGATAAGCTTCTCGAGGGAGAATTGTCACTTATCGTTGGAAGGGACTTATATGCCAAAATGGATAAGCACTCAAATGAAGAGGCTGCTGCTTATCTGATAAATAAATCTTCTCGCATTTAAGGTCGGCGCCTGGAATACGATTCTGATTCTTCTCTTACTGAAGGATAAATAAACTTCTTCATGCTTCAAGATCGTGCTCTCCTGAACATGAAAAGGGTAAACTGAACTTCCTCATACTTCAGAATCGTGCTCTCCTGAATATGATTCCGCTCTTTCGGGTAAATGAAATTCTTCATACTTCAGAATCGTGCTCTCCTGAATATGAAAAGGGCTAACTGAACTTCCTCATACTTCAGAATCGTGCTCTCCTGAATATGATTCGGCTCTTTCTTGTAAATGAAATTCTTCATACTTCAGAATCGTGCTCTCCTGAATATGAAAAGGCTAACTGAACTTCTTCATACTTCAGAATCGTGCTCTCCTGAATATGATTCGGCTCTTTCTTGTAAATGAAATTTTTCATAATTCAGAATCGTGCTCTCCTGAATATGAAAAGGCTAACTGAACTTCCTCATACTTCAGAATCGTGCTCTCCTGAATATGATTCGGCTCTTTCTTGTAAATGAAATTCTTCATACTTCAGAATCGTGCTCTCCTGAATATGAAAAAGGGCTAATTGAACTTCCTCATAACTCAGAATCGTGCTCTCCTGAATATGATTCGGCTCTTTCTTGTAAATGAAATTTTTCATAATTCAGAATCGTGCTCTCCTGAATATGAAAAGGGCTAATTGAACTTCCTCATAACTCAGAATCGTGCTCTCCTGAATATGATTCGGCTCTTTCTTGTAAATGAAATTTTTCATAATTCAGAATCGTGCTCTCCTGAATATGAAAAGGGCTAATTGAACTTCCTCATAATTCAGAATCGTGCTCTCCTGAATACGATTTGATTCAAAACCTTCTATACTTCAAGACGACAGGTAAATGGAAGCCCAACTGCTCCATGGAGATGGCCATTTGCTGCGAGTCATAACGAAGATAGGATCGGCTTCTTAGGTGAGAAATGTTGTATACCGATGTTGTCATAATTAAACTAACCATTTATTATGACATAATTACAATTTAAAGAAAATCAGAATAATAATAATAATAATAATAATAATAATAATAATAATAATAATAATAATAAGAAAAATAAAAAAGAGAAAAATAAAAAATATAAAAAAAAATAAAAGGGGAAAAGTAGGCTTCACGCTGAAGCATTTCAATCTTTAGGTTTTTAGAAACCCCATCTTCTTCTTCATCACGGTGGCGGCGTCGTTGCAGCTCCTTTGAGCTTTGCTCCATTCTTGCATGGCCGGAAACAATTTCTCTCCTTCTTCTTCGGTTTGTTCCACCTGAAAACAACAGAAAAACTTTTTTATTGACAAAAAGAACTGCTCACCTCGTTCGGGGTTCGAAGCGGTTCGCGGTGGTTTTGCGCCGTTTGGTGGATTTGCTGACGCTTTCCTCTTCTGATAAGTCGTGAGAACGGCCGCCGTTTTTTCCTTTTGTCTCCTTCTCCTTTTATCAAATGCAACTCATGTTTATATAGGTAACAAATTAGGGTTAACTCTAACCTAATGCCTATTTTAAAGCCCAACTTAAATAATTAGTCAAAACTAAAAAAAACAAACTAAAACAAACTTAAAAGAATAAAATCTTTTCTAATATTTTTAATTTTATGATTTTTTGATGTTTTTATGAATAATATGGAAAAAAGTGAAAAAATAATATTTTTAAAAAAATAATTTAAATAAAATACGAAAATAATAATTAAATAATTAAAAAAAAACTATTTTGTTATTTTTTTTTATAAAAATAGAAAAGTTAGAATAAAGATAAAAGAAAAACAAAAAGTGAAGAAGGTGGGATTCGAACTCTCAACATCTCACACTCACAACTCCTTACACACGGTCTCTTGCCAATTGTGCCATTTTATTCATTCAAAATAAAGTGGCACTAGAAACTATGTAAAGGTAGGACAAATTTGGGGTGCAACACTACCCATGCCAATAACAATTGGACTTACACCGAAACAAAAGGGCCTCGAAAAGCTCCCCTACCGAGGACAAAGTTCATACAAGAACAGAAAATCCATACTCAATCGAGGATGCAGATCACTACTTGTTGAGGTAAATGCCCGGACCGACTCTTCGGAATACAAATTTTCTGAGGAATAGATAACTCACCGAGTACTTAAAACATCCAGGCTAAACAGCCTATTTTACCTGATGGAGAACACGATGCCCTGAGCGGCCTTCCAAGACGCAACTATCTTGGGGAGCAAATATTTAACTGTTAGAGGCCTCAATCTGCACTGCTGGAGGCTGAGTTTCTACAATCAAACTGAGAGAGGGAAAAGTACCAGGCCACTGCTGGGGGATACCTTGCACCTATTCTACGGGGATACACCCGAATCTCGACTCGCTGGGGAGTAAACACATACTCGTACTCTGCGGAGGATTAAAAAAGCGCACTGGCAAACTGCCAGGGACATGCTAAACACTGTATACAAATCTACTGGGATAGAGATGCCAACTCAACTGCTGGAGAGCAACACTCTTTGGGGAATAGATGAATCCATCCAAATTCATAAACCTTGCCTCAAGGGTAACAACCCTGCAAAAGACAAACAGACAATACGTCCTATACAACAAGACCATTTTGGTCATCGTCCATGACATTGTTCAATTAATATCAAAGTTTTAGCAATTATTGGCCAAGGCCTGCAATTTTATGTATGCAAGTTCATCAAAAACATCGGGCGTTTTTTCCCAAACAAAACAGTAAAAGCATAAAAGCAAAACACACAAACAAGTACTGAATAGTATATGTTTATTGATAATCGGCCTGTGAATAGGCAAAGTTTTACAACAGATGCAACTCCTGAAAAGAGGAAGCTGCGCAAAACTAAAAGTATGCATAAAAGCAAATACAAAAGTGTACATTTTAAACAAAAAGTACAGCAATGTCGGCAATGCGGCGCAGACAAACACCATGAGCTGATTCCTCTATGACTCGCTTGACCCTGACGCTTTCCTGACGCTTCGCCTTTAGAAGAGATTGATTTGGATAAACGGCCCTCAGGTTCCCCCAATCCACTAAGCAATGAAGTTCATACGTAGACCGTAGTCATTTGCTTTTCAATCCCTAACTTTTGCCTGAACAGCCCTTTCGGGTTTTCGATTCACCAGGATACCCATTTTTGCCAAAGTCGCCTTTTCAGGTTTTTGACTTTGCGGGTTTACATCTTTTTTCAATTTATCCCTAATTTTTGCCCGAACCTCTTTTCCTTTTTTATGGTTCTCCGAGATGCCCCATTTTTGCTTGGACTTTTCTTTTTGTGTCCATCGGGTCTCTTTTAAGCAAAGTATTTTTTAACTGCGTCTGTGTTCACAAGGGATGCAAAGTCTTCACCGTCCATGGTGGATAGCACTAGGGCTCCTCCAGAGAAAACCTTTTGTACAACAAATGGACCTTCGTAATTGGGAGTCCACTTGCCCCTTTGATCTGACTGTGGTGGGAGAATCTTTTTCAGCACAAGATCGCCCGTCTGAAAGCTTCGAGGGTGCACCTTCTTATCATAAGCTTTCTTCATCTGACTCTGGTACAAACGACCATATGCAATTGATGCTAGCCTCTTTTCATCCATCTAACTAAGTTGATTCAATCTATTCTTGATCCATTCTACCTCATCAAGTTTTACATCAACCAAAACCCTTAAAGAAGGAATCTCAACCTCTAGCGGTAGGACAACTTCCATACCGTACACTAGTGAGAAAGGAGTTGCCCTGGTTGATGTGCGTACCGTCGTACGATAACCGTGCAAGGCGAAAGGTAACATTTCATGCCAATCTTTGTAGGTAACAACCATCTTTTGCACTATCTTTTTAATGTTCTTGTTGGCCGCTTCAACAACGTCATTCATCTTCGGCCGATAGGGTGATGAATTGTGATGTTCAATCTTGAAGTTCTGGCATAACTCCTTCATCATCTTATTGTTCAGATCCGAACCATTATCAATAATGATTCGCTCGGGGATTCCATATCTGCAAATGCCACCACTTGCTTGGTCACGTTAGCGTATGAAGCTGCCTCCACCCACTTAGTGAAATAATCGATGGCTACCACGATAAAGCGGTGTCCGTTGGAAGCAATGGGCTCGATCTTTCCAATCATATCGATGCCCCATATGGAAAACGGCCAAGGGGATGACATTACATTCAACGGGTACGGCGGCACATGAATCTTATCAGCATAAATCTGGCATTTATGGCATCTCTTCGCGAATTTGAAACAATCTGACTCCATTGTTAGCCAAAAATAACCAGCTCGCAGTATCTTTCGAGTCATGGCATATCCGCCGGCATGCGTGCCAAAAGTACCCTCATGGACTTCTTCCATAAGCAAGCTTGCTTCTTTTTCATCCACACACCTGAGTAGTACCAGATCATGATTCCTTCTATACAGTACACCATCTGGGTTGAGGTAGAAGTTTCCAGACAATCTCCTAAGAGTTTTCTTATCCTGGATCGATGCCCCTGGTGGATACTCTTGGTTCTTAAGGAAATTATGGATGTCATGGAACCACGGTTTACCATCGGAAGCTCCCTCAATGGCAAATATGAAAGCGGGCATGTCGAGGCGTGAGATAACAATCCTTGGCGCTTCATTCCAAAAATTGACCTTGTACATTGAAGACAGTGTAGCCAAAGCGTCTGCCATTTGATTCTCTGCTCTTGGCACATGGTGGAAGTCTATACGATCAAAAAATGGTAATAGTCTTCTTGCATAATCCTTGTAAGGGATTATATTGGGCTGTCGAGTTTCCCATTCTCCTTCGATCTGATTAACAACTAGCGCTGAATCGCCATATACATCAAGATTCTTGATCCTCAGATAAATAGCTTCTTCCAAACCCATGATACATGCTTCGTACTCAGCTTCATTGTTGGTACAAGGGAAAGTTAATCTGGCAGTGAATGGGATATGAGTTCCATGGGGAGTTGTGATAATTGCCCCAATTCCGCTACCATACGAATTAACTGCACCATCGAATATCATCTGCCATTGAGATCCCCTCTCTGGTCCTTCAGTGGGTAATGGCTCATTACAATCTTTTTCTTTCAAGTACATAATGTCCACGTCAGGAAATTCAAATCTCATCGGTTGGTAATCATCAATTGGTTGTTCGACCAGGTATTCTAACAGAATACTCCCTTTAATGGCTTTCTGGGAAACGTACTGGATGTCGTATTCTGTCAATACCATCTGCCATCTGGCAATCCTTCCAAAAAGTGCCTGCTTCTCAAAGATATATTTAATCATATCCATCTTCGAAATTAGCATGGTTGTATGATTGAGCATGTACTGTCTTAAACGTTTGGCTGCCCAAGCGAGTGCACAACACGTTTTTTCAAGCATTGAGTAACGGGACTCATAATCTGTGAACTTTTTACTTAGGTAATAAATCACATGCTCTTTTCTCCCTGTCTCGTCGTGTTGATCGAGAACACAACCCATACTATTCTCCAGAACCGTTAAATACATGATTAATAGTCTTCCAGCCACTGGGGGTATCAAAATTGGAGGCTCCTGCAAATACTTTTTTATTTTTTCGAATGCTCTTTGACAATTCTCGTTCTAGACAACCGCCTGATCTTTCTTTAATAGTTTAAACATTGGTTCATATGTGGCTGTTAGATGAGATGTGAACCGAGCGATGTAGTTCAATCTCCCTAAAAAACCACGAACTTCTTTTTCAGTCTTCAGCGTTGGCATTTCTTGAATAACTCTTATTTTTGCAGGATCTACCTCGATTCCTTTTCTGCTGACAATAAACCCCAATAGCTTTCCAGACCAAACTCCGAAAGTGCACTTATTTGGATTCAACCTCAATTTGAACTTCCTCAGCCTCTCAAACAGCTTCAATAGATTGACCAGGTGCTCTTCCTCCGTCTGGGACTTTGCAATCATGTCATCAACATAAACCTCGATCTCATGATGAATCATATCATGAAACAAAGTCACCATCGCCCGCTGATAAGTTGTCCCTGCATTTTTCAACCCAAACGACATCACCTTATAGCAAAATGTTCCCCACGGTGTGATGAATGTTGTCTTCTCCATGTCTTCCGATGCCATTTTTATCTGATTATAACCAGAGAAGCCATCCATGAAGGAAAACGCCGAGAATTAAGTCGTATTGTCAACCAATACGTCAATGTGGGAGAGTGGGAAATCATCCTTTGGGCTCGCCCTATTCAAGTCTCTATAGTCAACGCACATCCGTACCTTACCATCCTTCTTAGGTACAGGTACAATGTTGGCGACCCACGGAGGGTAAGTTGTCACGGCTAAAAATCCAGCGTCCAACTACTTTTGAACTTCTTCTTTGATTTTTACAGCCATGTCTGGTCTTGTCCTTCTAAGCTTCTGCTTGACAGGTGGACATTCTTCCGAAGTGGCAATCAATGAACCACAATGTTAGTATCAAGTCCAGGCATATCTTCGTAAGACCAAGCAAAGATGTCACTGTACTCTCGAAGCATCTCTATCAACCTTTGCTTGATGTCTTCTTGCAATGCGGCCCCTATTCTGACATTTCTAACAACCTCTTCAGAACCCAAGTTGACGATCTCAATCTCTTCTTCATGAGGCAGAATGACCTTTTCTTCTTGTCTTAAGAGTCTAGCTAGCTCTTCGGGCAAGTCTTCATCCTCATCAATCTCTTCTTCAACTTGAAATACCGGGTTATCAAAGTCGAAGCGAGTCATAGAAGATTCTTGGTCGGTGTCATCTGCAATGATATGAGACCTGCAATGAAAATGGTTAAGTGCTTCAAATGATATGCAAACAAACACATTGCCATTTTATTGTTAAAAATAAAACAAGAAAGACAGAGATCTCAAAATTTGCATGGAAAAAACGCCCTTTGATTAATAGATGAAACAGTATTCAAACATAAACAAGACAAGCCCTGGAATAACAAACCACTATGCTTCGGGTAGAACATAGGGTCGTACAATAATTGAAAAATAAAAGCATTACTGTTCATTGGTCACTTGGACAAATTCTTCGATGGACCAGTTGCATAGACGTTGTCCCGGAATGCATGGCTTGATCCAGGCATCCATGTCGCAGTCACTGTCCCCAGCTTCATAATTAGAAATGGCATTAAGCTGCTCAAAGAAGACACCTCCGCTAGTAAACCTGATCGGTCCCTTGAACTTCGGCGTGCTCTGTAAAGACGATGGGTGGTACCCCAGACCGAATTTGTCTTGCTTCTGAGGGATATCAATCACCTGCCCCCATCCTTGGGCTGAGCCAGCTTGCACCATAGCCTGCACTTCTTTGAAAGAAGACATAGCCACCTCAGGCTCTTTTCTCACCACCGGCGCCTTATCCTTCAACTGAACGGTTTCAAACGCTTGACACAGGGTCTCATGAATTTCCCCGTCTACCTCTACATACTTGAAAGAAGACAGGTGACTAACCATGATGTCCTCTTCTCCACACACCGTCACCACACTGCCACCAACCATGTATTTCAGCTTCTGATGCAGAGTCGATGTGACAACCCCAGCTGAGTGGATCCATGGTCTTCCTAACAAATAGCTATAAGCGGGCTGAATGTCCATGATATAAAAAACAGCGTCAAAAACTTCTGGGCCCACTTGGATAGGCAAAGTCAGCTCACCGAAGACAGACCTCCGAGTACCGTCGAAAGCATGTACAACCAAATCACTTGGTGTACAGGTAATACCTTGAGTATCCAGCTTCATAAGTGCTTTCTTCGGCAGCACATTCAAAGATGACCCTGTGTCAACAAGGACATGAGACATAACCACCCCTCTACATTCAACGGAAATGTGCAGCGCACAATTGTGGTTTCTGCCCCTTGGCGTTAAGTCTAGATCTGTGAATCCAAGGCCATTTCCCGCGTTTACATGCCCAACATCCCCTTCAAGCCAATTCACTGATATTTCCCGAGGCACAAAAACGGTACTCAATACTTTCATCAATGCGTTCCTGTGAGCTTCGGAACTCAACAACAACGATAATATTGAAATTTTGGAAGGTGTCTGCTGTAAGTGCTCAACTATTTTGTAGTCGCTTTTGCGTATCAGCCTCATGACTTCCTCCACATCATTCTCCAAAGATTCTTTTTCACCGGACTGGGAAGTTTCTTCTATTACCATCTTACCCTTCCCTCTATCTGCTTTTTCAGCCACCACTTCGGGCGATGCAAAGACCCTGCCGCTTCGGGTAATTGCCCTTGCTCCCACAATATTCTCTGCTGACTCTACAGGAAAACTTTTCAGATCTATCTTCTGACCATTACAATACACCTTGGCCCCGTAATTCCACGGGATGGCTTTGGTGCTTTCATAAGGCGCAGGTCCTGCTTTGGTAATAGTGATTATTGGTGGCCTAGGAAGCGCTGAAATAGTTATAGTCTTATATGGGATCGAGATCGTACCGACCTCATCCCTCTCCTCGCTTACTTCCTCAATAGGTTTCTTCTCTGCGGTCCGCTCAAACTGTAATGTCCCCTCGTCTATCATTCCTTGGATATACCTTCTCAAATCAACACATCCCTCAGGATGACTTAAGCAATCAACGCAATCCTCACTGCAGCCTGGGAATACACCTCCTCCCAGCAATTTGTCCTTCATAAACTTCAAAGGAGTTTTCAACTCATTCACATCCATTATCAAGTCTAAATCCTCCTCCACCAGAATACAACCAACCCTAGTCTGCCCATGGTTTGGCATAGGGTTCTGCACAACATTAGGTGCGTCATGCGAAAAATTTATGGCTTTACTGTCAATAAGATCTTGTAGCTTGTGTTTAAAAGCCTTGCAATCGTCAATAGAGTGTCCAAGCGCCCCAGAGTGAAACTCGCAACGTGCATTTGCGTCATAGCCGGGTGGGGGATCACCTGTCAAAGGAGCGAGAGTCCTTTTCTGAATCAATTGCAGCTGTAATAAAGTCTAAAGCACCTGAGAGTAGGGCATCGGTGGAGTTTCAAATACTCTATTTGGCCTGGCCCTGTCAGGATACCTCCTATAACCTTGTTGGTTTTGCTGTTGTGGCTGATGCTGTCTTTGCTGTTGTTGTTGTTGTGGTCGTTGTTACTGTGGCACAAGAATAGTGACACTGGCCACCTGCTGTTGGCGATATTGGTTCTGTGGCTGATCCCTTCCTCTTCCTCTAGAACTTGTCACTAAGCTAACGTCACCTTCACGCTTTTTGTTTCCAAATATCTTTTTCCCTCCTCCTCCAGCTGAGGGTATCTCTCCCGCCTGAATCTTTCCAAACTTGATGCTGTTCTCCACCCTTTCACCGGTGATTATCAAGTCTGAGAAACTTCCGGACATACTTCTTATAAGCTTTTCATAGTACACTCCTAGTAGAGTAGCAACAAACATGTCTACAAGCTCCCTTTCTACCATTGGTGGTTGTACCCTAGCAGCAAGCTCTCGCCACCTCTGGGCGTACTCTTTAAAGCATTCATTACTCTTTTGAGAAATATACTGCAACTGGACTCTATTTGGTGCAAGATCACTGTTGTACTGATAATGCCTTACAAAAGCTTCCACTAGTTCTTTCCAGCTGCAGACGTTAGCGGGCTCCAACCCCATGTACCACTCCAAAGAGGGGCCAGACAGGCTATCTTGGAAAAAGTGCATCAAGAGTTTTTCATCGTCCGAGTACGCGGACATCTTTCTATAGTATGAGCGCAGGTGAACCCTCGGGAAAGTAGTGCCTTTGTACTTATCGAAGTCGGGCACTTTGAACTTGTGAGGCACTCTCAAGTCTGGGATCAGCCCCAGGTTGGACATATCCAGCCCCATAGAATTTTGGCACTCAAGAGATCTCATCTTCTTTTCAATCATTTGAATCCTTCTATCAGCCTCAGAAGGTCCTACAACATTTACAAACCTTGGAGTGAATACATCCTCCTGCCTATCCTCTTCCCAAGTATGGTCCAAAATACCATGTACAACACTTATAGTATCGAGGCCAAAGTCGTTTCCATTTCCGTTACCATTACCACCATTGGCAAAGCCAACATTAAAACCTGTCTCATTTCCGACACCAGCACCGTGACCACCCCCTCCAGCAGTAGGGATGACTAAAGTTGGTATAGAATTGCCTACACGAGGGGTCTCTACCCGAGGAGGGTTAGTAGCAATCCCACCGTGTAACACCCTATCATCATCAACTCGTGCCATCAGAGGTTGCACTAAAGTCTGAAGTTGAGCCTGACCACTAGCAACCCCTTGCATCATCTCCATCAGCTGTGCTATACGATCTCTCATCTCTTGCATTTCTACTTGCATCTGATCCATCAGTCTTTTCTGGTTTCCTCTAGTACCGTAGCGATGAGTTATTTGATCTGCAATCCTGAAACACCAGTGGCACAAGAAACAAGATAAGGTTAACGGTTTCGATGCACCTGCAAATGCGAGAAACATGCTAAAATGCGGACATGTATTTATGCAAATAGGGATATTTTCCCCTCGATTCTAGCTTCCAAGAAAAGCAAAACAATGGAGAACCCTGCTGACAAGCATAGAATACCAACTCCTTATATATACAAACATAAGCCCACAAGTAAAGTATAAACAGCAAATGAGTACAAACAGAAAAGGACCTCAACCAACAGGTCTGGTGATGATCCACACAAAAGTCTACGCTACAAAATACAAAGAAACAAATCAAAATGGGTGGCGAGACTAGAAATCCTTCAGCAACGCCTGTGTATCTGGATGATTTGGCCTAGTGAGCAAACCACGTATGAGCAACTCCTGCTGACTGATAGTGGACTGAAGATCCCCGACCGAGTCCTCCTTCCCAACAACCTCCTCAAGTCTACGCTTCTTGGCCTTAGCTCCATCTCTATACTCCTCCAAGGTTGCAAGCGCTTCATGTAGTTTGCAGTCACTATGTCTTCTGAATGCAGCTTCTCTTGAGATCTCCTCATCTTTAGCTTTGAGCTGAGCCTTCTGTTTGATGATATGCGCCTTCAACTTGTCTTCGCGTTGCTTGCTGGTGGACATGGCAGCGTTCCATTGAGCCTCAAACTTGGAAATCCGCAAATAGGCTTTATTCAACTCTTCCTTCTTTGTGGCAAGAACACGGTAAGAAGCATTCAAATCTTGGCTTGTGCGTTCTCTATCCTTAGTCTCCCTAGTCAGATCAGTACCCAGTTTGTTCACAAGTTCGGTTTGTCTTCTGAAAGAATGAACTGCTTCTATCTTCTCACTGTGAAGTTGGATAATCTCCTTCTCCAATTCTTCAATAACTCTCTTCAATTTTTCCTTCTCAAGCAAAACCTGATTATACTTCTGAATATCTACCGTGGTAGGCTCTGCAACCTCAAGAGGATGCACAGGCTGAATAGACGGATATGGCATCATCAACTCTTTGGCTCTACCCTGAATGCAAACCAAATAAGGAGCATATGCCTGACTATTGCTCTTTCCCAAGGAAACCTTTCCTCTCCTATGGACATTTCTCCAGGCATGTTCAACCCTAGCCAAAGTACCCCCCTCCAACAAACTAGTGAGATACAGAGATTCCTGTATCTCTTCATCCTTTGGAGGACCTCTCAGTGCATACCCAAACTGTCTGATAGCAATAGCCGGATTATAGTTTATGCAACCCTTCCTTCCGACCAGCGGGATGTTAGGAAAGTTTACACAACTATAGATAATCTCAATGCCCAAAACATCCCCATCAAACCAAACAATGTCTTCGGCAGACAATCTCATCAAGTGCTCAGACCATTCCAAAGTGCCAGCAGTAGCAGAGGACGGACCAGTCTTGGGAAGGTGGCTCCTGAACCATGTATAGAATAAATGCTCACAACAAGATACACTTTTCCCCCTTCTATTCTCGTTCTTGTAATGTACGTAATGATAAACATCACCCAACAGAGTGGGTATAGGGTTCTTTGAAGCAAAGATACTGAATGCATCTGCATCTACAAAATCTGGGATGTTCGGGAATAACATAATTCCATAGATACACAGGGCCAATATAACATTAAATATCACCCAACAACCTTTCTTAACAAACTCTCGAGCCTTGTCCGCAAGAAAAGGTAATGGAAACCCAAACATTCCATTCCTAGTAGCAAACTTTCCTTTCAACTCAGAGACATCCAAATGTAAAGCCTTAGCAAGTTCTATCAAATCTGGCTCTCCTTCAACATGATGGAATGGTATCTAGTTCAAAATAGGTATTCCCAATATATCAGAAAACTCTTCCAATGTAGGTGCTAAAACAAAACTCTGAAAGGTGAAGCCTCACAAATGAGGATCATAGAATTGTAGCAACGTCTGAAGGCCATTCAATTCATCCAGAGAAGGTTTGCAAACAACATTCAAAAGCCTCCCATAAGACTCTCTGAAATCCTCAATAACCTTCTTATCAGCTAGAGAAATCAAACTTCACAGAGTTCTAATATCAGGCGTAGGGAACTTGTAGGCCAGGGTCCTCCTCAAGGGCTCCATGTCAACAAAGAGAGAACATAATCACCAGAATCGAAGGGGAAATATACACCTGCAACATAAACACATGTCAATGCAATGCAAATGAAAATGTACATGCAAATGCAAACAGGGGATCAGGACTGTTGTGTTGTCGGTCCAGAAGAACCAGCGCTTCGCTTTAGTATTGAAAAATCACTGACATAAGAACCCCTTTGTACCATGAACACAGGTTCACACTGTCAAGAACTGGGTAGTCTGGAGGTCAAAGTTTCCTACATAACCCACCCACTCACAGGTATGGACCTATCCACTGACAAGGTTCGGCATCCTATGCGTTCATCAGCGTCACAGAATTTCAAGAAATGATGATACGTTCACCATTTTTGGTTTGGCATCATCATCCCTTGAAGAGGCCTCACTTAGCTGAATCCCAAATGATCGGTCCCCAGAGTCGACAACCCTCAAATCTGAAATCCTCTCAACGGCCCACTGGGCTGGAAAGAAAGACATCAAAGAGAATCTCGTCTGACTGCAAATTTCGTGGGAACTGGTGCATGCCTAACATACAGGTTCACCACTACTTTTCGCTTCTAATACTAAGTTTGTACTCAAGCCCAGGCCCAGCTTATCACTCAATGGAACTTCCCCTCCCACAGCACAACAGTAATGATACATGATGCGGAGAGTAAAAAATGCGGAAGTAAATAATGATAAAGCACATATATACACACACCCAAAAGAAAACACACAAGCGCTAGGATTGACTCGCATAGGGGATATTCTTGTCCCCAGCAGAGTCGCCAGTTGTCGCTACTGTGAAAAAAGAAGGCTGGCAATGACTAACAGAGTCTCCACCTATCGTTATTTATCCCAAAGAGGGGAAAGGAACGATCGTAAAAAACCTGACGAAAACGGGAAAAGACAAGGTCATCGCAACCAAGTCCTAGGTTCGGGAGTCGGTTACACAAGGGGAAGGTATGAACACCCCTCACGTCCTTCGTACTCGACGGGATCCACACATGTATTGTCTATCTAAAAGGGTGTGTAAACTATCTACGTTAAAGGCTTATGGACAAAATAAAAATAAAAGGACTGACTCAACAGAGCGTCGCCGCCCTGTGCCTACGTACTCCCTCGTGCAATGGGAAAGTCAGAGTCAACGTAGTTCGCCTAACTACGGCTAAAGAAGGGGGGAAGGTTGCTCGCTAAGACATCGCGTCTTATACCTACGTACTTTCATCTGGTATGAAAGATCAGAGCAAACGTAGTTCGGGCTTACGAGAACACAGGCTGTTCAAAAGTTTTACCCGAGTAGGGTTAATAAACAGTTCTAGCAATTGGTGTATGCAGCTCGACCATTGGAGACTTAGGCGTTACTGTTTGCGATAGGACTGAAAGTTAACAACACTCTTGTTTATGAAAAAGGTTTTCTTGATTAAGACCCCAAGGGATGAAAAAGGTTTGAAGTGTTTTTGTGTTTTTTAAGGAAGAAATGTTTTGAACTTGGTTTGTAACTCATGTTGCACTAAAGACTATGATCTAGGAGCGAATGCTTCGTATATCATTCGAAGGACATACACTAAAATTATAGATGATTGAGAGGCAACCACCCAATCATCATTTCCCAAATGGCTTAAGGCTCGTAGCGTGCAACAATTGTCATCCTTTATTAAGTGGATTGAAGTTGTTTGAAGATGAGAAGAGAAAGGGACAAACTAAGGGGGACTAGACCAAACCCTAAAAGTTGTCATGCAAAGTGCACCTAAAGTTGAGGTTAGAAGGGAGCTTCCTACTGTTATCATGCATGGTTAGAAACCTAATGTCTATCACATTCCAACTTAAACAAGAAGGAATGGAAATCCTAAGGGAAGAAAAAGATAGAAGAAGAAGAAAGAAACATGCATAAGAATGCAAACATGAAATGCAAACATGGAAGGCAAGGATGCAATGCAAGTGAGGGAGGAAATATGTGTGGAGGTGGAGCCTCCACAAGCTCATCTCAACCTCAAGCCATAGTATGAATAAATGCAAGAGAAGTGGAGAAGAAGATGCATAAAAAACAAGTAACAAAAACAATGAGAAAAAGTCCTCACAGATTCATTACTTTAGGCAAGCTTCAAGTTCCTCCTGAGGAGGAACCAAGAAACCTTAAGTAGTATTCCAAAGTCATATGACAGAATAGAGGATGAGTAGAGAGTGCACAAATGCAAAAGCAATCATAACACAAGAGAAAGTAAGCATACAAGTCAACACTTAAGTCACATAAGCAAAAGATAATCACACAATGTAGACATGAAATGGAAAAGGCATGAAAAATAGAAAACAGCCCCTAAAAATACCAAATAAAATATCATTGGACCCCCAAGGTGTTAGGAACTTGGGGTCCAAATTAGAGATCAAAACTCAAAGTGAAGCTACCTCAATTGAAAGTAAACACATAAGGTATGCCCTAAACAAGGGCAAAAGGAAGGGTTCACAAAACCAAACCAAAACACTAAGCAAGACTTGATAAAAAAACAGAAATAAAAATATGCAAAAATCATTGAATATGTTAATGCAGTGCTCAAAAATTTTCATGCAAAAATAAGGAGTTTACACCTAGAAATAAAATCAAGAGAAAACAATGCTACAGTTTAATTCAAATAAAACATCCCCAATTAATTAATTCTTTTTTTTAAATGAAGATAAAATAAAAAAAAAAAATATTACAAAATGAAACATAAGTCAAAGTGTCTAAAACATTTTTTTGGTGAATTTAAATAATCGGGGAATTAATTATAATGAATTAAATTGTAACATGAAAATAAAACAAAAAGAAATGAAAATAAAAAAAAAAAGAAATAAACAAGATAAAGGTGTAGATAGCAAATGAGGTTAGTTGAAACGTTGGACTGGGCCAAGAGGGGGGTCTGAATAGCATAACGTGTAACAGGCTCATCAAACAAATTCCAAAATTAAAAAAAACCTGGGCATTCACGTGTGGGGAGTCAACTGCAGCGCATCATGAGTACTCAAACTGGGACGTTGGATCAAACGGTCAACAATCAAGCGGTTGGGAATATGCCAACGAATTAATGAATTTCAAATAATGACAAGGTGTGGAACGGTCAAACGAGAAGCACAATGGGTCTTAATCAAAACCGTGGGAGCAAAAGTCCACGCATCAGACGGACGTGAAGTCGTCTTCTCCACTCCAAATGCCAGTCACCGGAGAGCACTTTCCGATCATCTTCTTCGTGAATCCGGCCGCCGCGAATGATGAGCAAAACCAAACAAAACGCTATACCGAACCAAAACCAGCAAAATTTATATGGGAAATCATCTACAGATCAAGGGGAAAACGAATCTAGGCTCCATTTTCACTAATTCCTCATGATAAACGTAAAACGCAAACAACAAGCTTGACGACCAAAATATCAAAGTTCACAAAACTCAAACAAACTTGCCCAGAAATTATCTATGTGTTGTGTAGATCATGAATCAAGCATTAACTAAGCCTAAAACCACATGAAACGTCCAAACCGAGCCAAACAAATTACAAGCCATCAACAAAAATTGTCACCAAACAAAACAAGACATAGACATAAACGATCTATACAACTCAGAGATTGCAAACAAACAAAAATGGCACAGAATGTCATCTTGAATTGAGAGAAAGTTTGAAAAGTAGCTTACCTAGTGGAAAGCCTCCACTGGGCCTTGAAACTATGTTGAAGCTTAATGAAAAGTGCCCAGAATCACTCCATGAACTTCATTAGAGGTGTTTGGATGCTCAATTTGGTCTGAAAATGGATGAATCTAAGAACTCGAATTCCACCTTGCTCTCTCTTTTTGTTCAAGTGTTCTTGCTCCTCTTGCACGAAAATGACCTAATTCTGATCCATTCTTCATCTAGAATATTTATGTGTTGGGTTTAGGACCAAATGGGGCTCCAATTCAAGCCATACAGCCCAATTTACAAATTCAATTTTCACACTTTTTTCAAGTTGCTATGCACATGTTTTTCCACTGCACCAACTTGGTTTTTAATTCAAATCCACTCCAAATCCCTTGAGCTAATCAAAGGGCTAAGATTTAAGGCTTGATTTTGATCCTATGGTTGATTTCCATTTTGTTACTTCAAGAGGAAGAAACCATGAAAATGGCCAATTTTGAAACCCCAAATTTCCAATGTGAACATGGAAATGTCTTTGAATCATTATTTGCAATTAGAAAATGCACAAATTTGCCTTGAAAAAAAATTCAAAATCCTCAAAATCTCAAATTCTCAAATTCTCATTTCAAGCCTTCTTTATGAAAAATTCAAACCCCAAATCTTCAATCCAAACCCCCACCATGACAAAAGATGATTTGGTAATGCAAATGGCCCTATTTGAAGCAAGTTTCATGTTGAAAAGATTTCCATTTGAAGTACTTAAGTTGGTGAAATGGACCTATAATTTTATGACCTGTAATCTTACTTCCCCAAAATGCCCCTGACTTGTAACCCTCATAACTTAAGTTCTACAAATCAGATGAAATACTTCTAATACAATTTGGAAAGCTAAGACCAAGACCTATAACTTTCATGTTGGCCAAAAGTTGAGGAGAAACATCCTTCTAGGTCAAAAATGGCTTGGACGTTTGTTGACTTTTGTTGACCAAAATCACATCCCTCTGATGACCTATAACTTGTCTGGATCATAACTTGAGTTCTATAAATCCAATCAAGGACTTGTAGTACTCAAATTAAAGCTAAAAACATGCTCTACAAGTTCCATGTTTGCCAAAAATTGAGATGAGACTTGTATCTTGAGGTGGGTGGTCTTGAAGTCAGACACTAAATAGGGGATTTTACCATGAGAACCCTAATTTAGTAACTTCTCACACACTTAACACTTAATGAAATGAACTTGAAATGATGTCTCATATGTCTTAAAACAACATCCCATGGCCAAAGAGACTTTGAATTGAGTTTTAATCCCCTTCAATTGCACAGTTGATTGAGGATTTGCCAGATGAAAACCCTAATTGCAACACTTTCAACTGTGGCTTGTTCCACTTCACACAACAACTTGAATAAGCTCCAAATGTCTCTCAAGACACTCAATGAGCTCTCTCAACATCTCATACCGATAATCATGCATTCACAATCTCCTGATGCTCTTCAATTGGCCTCCAAGTTAGGAGTTGACCCACATACATCCTTCCTTTCTTTTGTAAGACCAATGTCCACTTCCTGATGACTTGATTACCACTCAAACTTGAGTAAAACCCCTTGCCTTGGCTCAAACCTCTGAGTATACCTCTCTTGCTATGCACATCCTCTTGATCCCCTGTAAAATGAAATATGCTATGCAATGCAAATGCTAGAACAAAAATGAAATGAAACATAAACCAAGTTAAGAAAAGGTTGAGCAAATTTTGGGGTGCAACAGGGAGAACGAAAAAGAAGTATCGAAGGTTGCTACAACTCTTGAAAAATCCAGCAAGCATTGAGAATAAGAAATTTGTTGTTATGTGAATATGATTGTAAAAGTAAAAAAAAAAAGAATGCTTGCTTGGAAAAGGAAAAAAAAAAAGAATAAGTTGTGAGCTAAGAGTTGGGAATGTTTTCAAATGAGAAACAAGTGGAAGGAAGTTGTGATGTGTAAATAACTTGTACAGTGAATGCCTCTTTTGCATCGACAATTTTGTTTCAATGGCCTAAGATATGTCCCTTGTTTGTAAACCCTACCAAGCTACAACTGGAAAAGACCTTAGTGATCTTCTTGCTTCCATATTTTCATTTATAATTGTTAAAGATTGTATGAATTGAATTGATTTTGGCATTGTTTGTTAGAGAGTGAAATTGTCCCCGCGGTTGCAAACGCGTAATTTCTTCAATCCTTATTCGAAGAGGAGAGATAGGGTGATTCATTCAGGATAACATTTTTGTTGATTGATATATGTTTTGCGTTTCTTTAAGAATTTAGTTCTTGTATGTTGTTTTATTCTAACCATTGGGAACTTGTGTCTGGTTGCATTCCTTGCATTTGAGCCATTTAATCTGATTTCGGAGAAATATTTTTCTTGAGCAAATCCTCTTGTTTCATCAAGAGGCATACTTTGCTTGAGAGGAAGTAAAAATCTAGATGGGGAGAGTTGTTAGATGCCCAACTTTTCTTATTTGATCTATCGAATGTGGGCATATTTCACTCCTTTTTGTCAAGAAAGTGTTCAAAATCACTCTTGCTTTAGTTGTTTTGCAACATTATGTGAAAATGTCTTGGTACCTTTGATTTGTATGTTATTGTGCAGGAATTAGGCATGAAAGAGTGGAAATTAAGACACAAGAAAAATGGAAAAGAAACCAAGACAACTTGCAAACAACAGCTTCGCCTAGCAAACTTGCTAGCGAAGCTGCCACCAAAACTTCACAAAGTTCGCTAGGCGAACTATGTAGCGAAGGCCAGGAATCAAAAACACTAGGAAATGGCCATAAACTCGTTGGGCGAAGAAGGAAGCAAAGAGCTCGCTAGGCAAAGAGGTAGCGAACACTCCCAAACTTAAAACAACAAGGAAAGGGCCACAAACTCGCTGTGCAAAATGTGCAACAAAGGCTTCACTAGGCGAACATTTCTTCGCACACGAACATTGGAATTTTTGTCTGGGGAGTTGTCATAAGACTTAGGCACTTCAGGTTCCATTTTGGGTGTTCTCTAGGCAAACAATTCGTTTGCACTGCGAACGTGACAGCACGACAATCACTTCTATAAGTAGTATGAGATACGTTTTGTAAAAATATCTATTTTTCTTGTACTTGCATTTTGGGAGGATTTTCTGACCTAGAAAACTCATTCCTCCATTTCTCATCATCTCTTAGCAATATTTCACAAAAAGAAGGTGGATTCCCATCCAATCTCGATTATTCGACTCGGATGTTGATCAATCTTCTTCCAAAACTTGTTGCTCAAGGTATCATGGAAATGGTTGGCTAAATCCCTCTCTTGTCAAGGTTAGAAGTAGTTAGTTCATATTTTATGTACTCCATTTGATCTTTTGTATGTGAACAAATGTTGTGATCAATATAGATGAAGTTATTTGCTACTCTTTGTACATTTATGGTTTGGAATGCTTTAGACATGAACTTTCCAAGTCTTGACCTAATATCTTAATCTATCAACTATACAAATTCTAGACATAGGTTTGAAAGTTGATATCCTCTTTGTATTGATCTTAATGCTTATTGTTTTGATTGTTACTTAGAGAGATCATTTAACAGTCGAAACAATAACAACCATGAAATCGATTTAGACATGAACGTTTTTGCGAGGATACGCGATTATGTTGGTTAAAACTTCGTTCACATATTTGATTGATTGGATACGTTTAGGACGAACTAGTGAACCCTAATCTTGACATGTTTTTATCAAACTTAGACCGAATTTTATTCTGCTTTATTTCTTGCAAACCATTCTAAAAACCCCTTTTCTTAAGACATTAAACTGTTGAACGACAAGCATTTATATTCTCTTCAATCCCTGTGGAGACGATAAAACACTACCCAAAAATACCATCTAACAGTCTCTGTGATAGATCTATGGTTGTTTTGGTTGTATGCTAGTGGAGTTTGTGACAACACCCCTAAATCATCGTTACCTTTATACTCGCAAGGAAAAGACATATTTTAGTGGAAACTAATTTATTCATTTATGGAATATGATGTACATTATAACAGTGCATCATAACTTTACATATTGACTGAATTAAGATTTACCAAGTGGCGTAGCCACTGCTTATTGACCACTGTGGACATGTAGACTAGAGACAAGGTAACCTTTATGGTTTTTACCTTACAACGTGTATTTTATGTTTTGTTACTTACCATTCTTTTACATGTTTATGAGATATTTCTTTCATTCCAAATTTCATTTCTCTGGGATACAACTTGTCCTCCAAGATTGTACTCGAGGTTTTATTGGACATCTCTAGAGACTATACCCGATCAAGGGTCAATACCCCTTCGATTCTTCTAGGACAAAACCTTGTTTGAGCATAACATAATGTGTATTCACCACTACTTATAGAATGGCTAGCTAGCTAGCAAGAGAGTGGCAAGTCAATTTTTTCCACTTTGTGGTCTATTCTCTTTGTCTGCATATTGATATTGCATGGTTTTGATTGCATTAGTCGTAAGCTTGTAACATTTATGACATCACCCTTAAGTCTTTATGATAAGACTTTGGTTGCTTTTGTTGTATGCTGATGGAGCTTGTGACAACACCCTTGACTCATCTTTACCTTTAAAATAACTTAATGGAAATTTATTTATTCTTTTGATGGAATAATGTTGTACATCATAATAGTGCATCATAACCTTACATATTTACTGATTAAGATTAACCATGTGGTGTAGCCACTTCTTATTGACCCATGGGGACATGTAGAAGAGATAAGGGGTTAGGGGCAATTGTTATAGGATGATTATTAGGCCTGAGATGAAAGGCCCAGTGGTAAGGCAAAGGTAGCAAGCGGGATGAAAAGATAGTCCCATATTCTATCTGAAACAGGTAATTCCTCCTATAGGAGCACTGAAATCATACAATTGATTGTTATCTATGCCTCACTCTGTAATTTTTGTGTTAAGTTATTTCCACTAATTAAGAGAAAAAAGTGTGCAATTCTTAAGTATTCAAATTCATTATGACTATCACTTCACTTTTCATTCTCTTAATGAATTGAGCGGTTGAGTGCTCACTTTGCAGGTCACCCCCTTTCCACCACACCAAAAGCTCAATTCCACCGTGACAAACACTTGTTCATCATTAATCAAACAAGTATAGTTCCACCACAGAATAGTACTATTGACTTACCTCGTAGAAGATATTTTACCTCTTATGGTTCATCCATTGACAAGATGTTGGATAATATCATAAATGTATTCAAACCTAGATCTAAACCTAGACCATAACTCTCACAAATTCTAATCCTTAGACAAGCTCCAAAATTTTCACATGATCAAATATTTTCTTACTTATTTGAATAGATCACAATGAATATTGATTCACATGTGTTGGCTAATCTCGAGCCCAAGTTATCTTCATAGGAGTTTCCTTCCATCTCACTTCCTACAACTCAACTAGAAACCAAACTTCACCATCTTCTAAACTTAAATTTTAAAACATTCATGATACTTCACCCTCACCCATAACCTTTAATATACTTGAATCATCTATAGTCAAATATTTATTCACTCCTTAACCCCACTCATTTTCCCTGGCCTAAAAAATTTGTATTGTCTTTATTCATAAAATTAGTATTTTAATGAAGAAGTACTAAACTGGCTTAGGGTGAAGTATTTACATAACGAGTTGCTCTTGTGACTTCAAGGAAACTTTGAAAATGTTGCTCTTAATGAGGAGTAAGTTGAGAAAAATGTGGAGGATAAAATGGTATCTTCTAAAGAAGATGTTGGATCATTAAATGTGGGTCATTTCGAAGAGTTGTTGAGGGGACAACTCCATGTGGTCCCTTATGTGGAAGTAAATGATGTGGCTCCTGCCCTACTGGATAAGTGTAACACTTCTAATGTGGTTATGGGTCGAGTTTAGTCTGAATCGGATCCTATATCTTTCACTCAGGGGAGGCCTATTGGGCCGGTTATTAGATTTGAGACTAGAAAGAAGAAAAAAAAGTGAACGAGGTATATGACAACATCCAGATTCCATTTTCGCCATCCTACTTTTCTACTCTCCTTCATTCTTCTGTAGTTAAACCTATGTCAGTGTTGGCTTCTTTTATTAGGCCTGTTTCAATTTCAGGCAACTCCATGGTGGATGACTTTACTTCTATATACACAGGGGGTTCAATTTTGTGTTGTGATTCAATATTCGACAATGATGTGCACCAAGGAAACTCAAGGTGTAGAAGAACCATTGAGGATGTACTGTGTATCTTCAAACTAATTCTACTGTGTATAACAAATTTTTGAAGTAGAAAGTAAGAGTTTAGATTTGGAATTCTCAGAGGAGGAAATTTGTGAGGTTCTCTTTAGGTGTGAAGGGAATAAAAGCCCTGGCCCCAGACGGTTTTTAATTTCAATTTTTTGAGGCATTGTTGGGATGTTGTAGGGGATGATATAACAAAGTGTGTGCAAGTATTTCATAGAACAACCTCTCTGCCAAAAGCTTTGGTTTCTTCGTTCATTGCCTTGGTGCCTAAGGTGGATAGTTCTTAAGGGTTAGAGGAGTATAGGCCCATAAGCCTAATTGGGTGTGTTCTTAAAGTTATTTTAAAATTTTTATCTTTAAGACTATACAGAGTTATAGGTAGGTTAATCTCACAGTCCCAAAGACTTTCATTTTAGGAAGACAGTTACAAGATGGTGTTGTTGTTGCAAATGAAATATTAGATTTGGTAAGAAGGAGGAAAAGGAGTTGCATGATGCTTAAAGTAAATTTCAAAAAAGCTTATGATTGTATGGAGTGGGAGTTCTTAGAGAAGATTCTTTTGGCTATGAAGTTTGGTAATTTGTGGTTGAAATGGATTAGAGGAATTGTATTTAATAGTTACCAATATGTTCTATTAAATGGGAGAACTACATTGGACTTTAAGGCGTCAAGAGGTCTAAAACAAGGAGATTCACTTTCCCCGTTCCTTTTCTCTATTGTTGATGAAGCTCTGGCAGTTTTAGTTAGTAGGACGGTATCTTTAGATATCTTAAAGGGATTCAAATTGGATGATGGAATCTCTATTAGCATACTAAAATTCTCGGATGACACTCTCTTGGTTTGTGACAATCATT
>CAWUDS030005157.1:0-61269 GCA_963859935.3 Lathyrus sativus | reverse complement strand
TGTCATTCATTTATAATTTTTTTAACTCTGTGGCTTACTGACGAAGAAACATAAAATTTGATGATGGAGAAGAAACATATTGAATATATTTATATCTAATTTACCATATTTCAACGTGAAAAAGGTAAATATAAATAATTTTGAGCTTCATTATTTAATTTTAATTTTTACTTATTTAATTAAAATATATGTCATGGACTATAGTCTTTTATCTTTATTTTTTAGTGGGGAAAAACCTAAAATTTTATGTTGGAGTTGAAAAATAAAATATAATTAATTTTTTACACCTACTATAGACTATTATGTACGGTGCTTAGTGATAAAAAAACCTAAGACTATGGGATGGTGAAGAAAAAACCTATAATATTTGTCATTCATTTATAGTTTTTTAACTTTGTGGCTTACTGACGAAGAAACATGAAATTTGGTGATGGAGAAGAAACATATTAAATATATTTGCATCTAATTTACCATAATTCAATGTGTAAAAGGTAAATATAAATAAGTTTGAGCTTCATTATTTAATTTTAATTTTTACTTATTTAATTAAAATATATGTCGTGGACTATAGTCTTTTATCTTTGTTTTTTAGTGGGGAAAAACCTAAAATTTTATGTTGGATTTGAAAAATAAAATATAATTAACTTTTTACACCTACTATAGTCTATTATGTACGGTGCTTAATGATAAAAAAATCTAAAACTTTGGGATGGTGAAGAAAAAACCTAAAATATTTGTCATTCATTTATAGTTTTTTAACTCTGTGGCTTACTGACAAAGAAACATGAAATTTGGTGATGGAGAAGAAACATATTGAATATATTTACATATAATTTACCATAATTCAATGTGAAAAAGGTAAATATAAATAAATTTGAGCTTCATTATTTAATTTTAATTTTTACCTATATTATATAAAATATATGTCATGGACTATAGTTTTTTATCATTGTTTTTTAGTGGGGAAAAACCTAAAATTTTATGTTGAAGTTCAAAAGTAAAATAAAATTAACTTTTTACACCTACTATAGTCTATTATGTACGGTGCTTAGTGATAAAAAACCTAAGACTTTGGGATGGTGAAGAAAAAACCTAAAGTATTGTCATTCATTTGTAGTTTTTTTAACTTTGTGACTTACTGACGAAGAAACATGAAATTTGGCGATTAAGAAGAAACATATTGAATATATTTACATCTAATTTACCATAATTCAATGTGAAAAAGGTAAATATAAATAAGTTTGAGCTTCATTATTTAATTTTAATTTTTACCTATATTATATAAAATATATGTCATGGTCTATAGTCTTTTATCATTGTTTTTTAGTAGGGAAAAACCTAAAATTTTATGTTGGAGTTGAAAAATGAAATATAATTAATTTTTTACACCTACTATAGTCTATTATGTACGGTGCTAAGTGATAAAAAAACCTAAGACTTTGGGATGGTGAAGAAAAAACCAAAATATTTGTCATTCATTTATATTTTTTAACTATGTGGCTTACTGACGAAGAAACATGAAATTTGGTGATGGAGAAGAAACATATTGAGTATATTTACATCTAATTAACCATAATTCAATGTGAAAAATGTAAATATAAATAAGTTTGAGCTTCATTATTTAATTTTAATTTTTTTCCTATATTATATAAAATATATGTCATGGACTATAGTCTTTTATCTTTGTTTTTTAGTGGGGAAAAACCTAAAATTTTATGTTGGAGTTCAAAAATAAAATATAATTAACTTTTTACACCTACTATAGTCTATTATGTACGGTGCTTAGTGATAAAAAAACCTAAGACTTTGGGATGGTGAAGAAAAAACCTAAAATATTTGTCATTCATTTATAGTTTTTTTTAACTCTGTGGCTTACTGACGAAGAAACATAAAATTTGATGATGGAGAAGAAACATATTGAATATATTTATATCTAATTTACCATATTTCAACGTGAAAAAGGTAAATATAAATAATTTTGAGCTTCATTATTTAATTTTAATTTTTACTTATTTAATTAAAATATATGTCGTGGACTATAGTCATTTATCTTTGTTTTTTAGTGGGGAAAAACCTAAAATTTTATGATGGAGTTCAAAAATAAAATATAATTAACTTTTTACACCTACTATAGTCTATTATGTACGGTGCTTAGTGATAAAAAAACCTAAGACTTTGGGATGGTGAAGAAAAAACCTAAAATATTTGTCATTCATTTATAGTTTTTTTAACTCTGTGGCTTACTGACGAAGAAACATAAAAATTGATGATGGAGAAGAAACATATTGAATATATTTACATCTAATTTACCATATTTCAATGTGAAAATAGTAAATATAAATAATTTTGAGCTTCATTATTTAATTTTAATTTTTACTTATTTAATTAAAATATATGTTGTGGACTATAGTCTTTTATCTTTGTTTTTTAGTGGGGAAAAACCTAAAATTTTATGTTGGATTTGAAAAATAAAATATAATTAACTTTTTACACCTACTATAGTCTATTATGTACGGTGCTTACTGATAAAAAAACTTAAGACTTTGGGATGGTGAAGAAAAAACCTAAAATATTTGTCATTCATTTATAGTTTTTTAACTCTGTGGCTTACTGACGAAGAAACATAAAATTTGATGATGGAGAAGAAACATATTGAATATATTTATATCTAATTTACCATATTTCAACGTGAAAAAGGTAAATATAAATAATTTTGAGCTTCATTATTTAATTTTAATTTTTACTTATTTAATTAAAATATATGTCGTGGACTATAGTCTTTTATCTTTGTTTTTTAGTGGGGAAAAACCTAAAATTTTATGTTGGAGTTGAAAAATAAAATATAATTAATTTTTTACACCTACTATAGTCTATTATGTACGGTGCTTAGTGATAAAAAAACCTAAGACTTAGGGATGGTGAAGAAAAAACCTATAATATTTGTCATTCATTTATAGTTTTTTAACTCTGTGGCTTACTGACGAAGAAACATGAAATTTGGTGATGGAGAAGAAACATATTAAATATATTTACATCTAATTTACCATAATTCAATGTGTAAAAGGTAAATATAAATAAGTTTGAGCTTCATTATTTAATTTTAATTTTTACGTATTTAATTAAAATATATGTCGTGGACTATAGTCTTTTATCTTTGTTTTTTAGTGGGGAAAAACCTAAAATTTTATGTTGGATTTGAAAAATAAAATATAATTAACTTTTTACACCTATTATAGTCTATTATGTACGGTGCTTAATGATAAAAAAATCTAAAACTTTGGGATGGTGAAGAAAAAACCTAAAATATTTGTCATTCATTTATAGTTTTTTTAACTCTGTGACTTACTGACAAAGAAACATGAAATTTGGTGATGGAGAAGAAACATATTGAATATATTTACATATAATTTACCATAATTCAATGTGAAAAAGGTAAATATAAATAAATTTGAGCTTCATTATTTAATTTTAATTTTTACCTATATTATATAAAATATATGTCATGGACTATAGTCTTTTATCTTTGTTTTTTAGTGGGGAAAAACCTAAAATTTTATGTTGGAGTTCAAAAATAAAATATAATTAACTTTTTACACCTACTATAGTCTATTATGTACGGTTCTTAGTGATAAAAAACCTAAGACTTTGGGATGGTGAAGAAAAAACCTAAAATATTTGTCATTCATTTATAGTTTTTTAACTATGTGGCTTACTGACGAAGAAACATAAAATTTGATGATGGAGAAGAAACATATTGAATATATTTACATCTAATTTACCATATTTCAATGTGAAAAAGGTAAATATAAATAATTTTGAGCTTCATTATTTAATTTTAATTTTTTCCTATATTATATAAAATATATGTCATGGACTATAGGCTTTTATCTTTGTTTTTTAGTGGGGAAAAACCTAAAATTTTATGTTGGAGTTCAAAAATAAAATATAATTAACTTTTTACACCTACTATAGTCTATTATGTACGGTGCTTAGTGATAAAAAAACCTAAGACTTTGGGATGGTGAAGAAAAAACCTAAAATATTTGTCATTTATTTATAGTTTTTTTTAACTCTGTGGCTTACTGACGAAGAAACATAAAATTTGATGATGGAAAAGAAACATATTGAATATATTTACATCTAATTTACCATATTTCAATGTGAAAATAGTAAATATAAATAATTTTGAGCTTCATTATTTAATTTTAATTTTTACTTATTTAATTAAAATATATGTCGTGGACTATAGTCTTTTATCTTTGTTTTTTAGTGGGGAAAAACCTAAAATTTTATGTTGGATTTGAAAAATAAAATATAATTAACTTTTTACACCTACTATAGTCTATTATGTACGGTGCTTAGTGATAAAAAAACTTAAGACTTTGGGATGGTGAAGAAAAAACCTAAAATATTTGTCATTCATTTATAGTTTTTTAACTCTGTGGCTTACTGACGAAGAAACATAAAATTTGGTGATGGAGAATAAACATATTAAATATATTTACAGCTAATTTACCATAATTCAATGTGAAAAAGATAAAGATAAATAAGTTTGAGCTTCATTATTTAATTTTAATTTTTACTTATTTAATTAAAATATATGTCGTGGACTATAGTCTTTTATCTTTGTTTTTTAGTGGGGAAAAACCTAAAATTTTATGTTGGATTTGAAAAATAAAATATAATTAACTTTTTATACCTACTATAGTCTACTCTGTACGGTGCTTAGTGATAAAAAAACTTAAGACTTTGAGATGGTAAAGAAAAAACCTAAAATATTTGTCATTCATTTATAGTTTTTTAACTTTGTGGCTTACTGACGAAGAAACATGAAATTTGGTGATGGAGAAGAAACATATTGAATATATTTAAATCTAATTTACCATAATTCAATGTGAAAAAGGTACATATAAATAAGTTTGAGCTTCATTATTTAATTTTAATTTTTACCTATATTATATAAAATATATGTCATGGACTATAGTCTTTTATCTTTCTTTTTTAGTGGGGAAAAACCTAAAATTTTATGTTGGAGTTGAAAAATAAAATAAAATTAACTTTTTACACCCACTATAGTCTATTATGTACGGTGCTTAGTGATAAAAAACCTAAGACTTTGGGATGGTGAAGAAAAAACCTAAAGTATTGTCATTCATTTGTAGTTTTTTTAACTTTGTGACTTACTGACGAAGAAACATGAAATTTGGCGATTAAGAAGAAACATATTGAATATATTTACATCTAATTTACCATAATTCAATGTGAAAAAGGTAAATATAAATAAGTTTGAGCTTCATTATTTAATTTTAATTTTTACCTATATTATATAAAATATATGCCATGGTCTATAGTCTTTTATCTTTGTTTTTTAGTGGGGAAAAACCTAAAATTTTATGTTGGAGTTGAAAAATAAAATATAATTAATTTTTTACACCTACTATAGTCTATTATGTACGGTGCTAAGTGATAAAAAAAACCTAAGACTTTGGGATGGTGAGGAAAAAACCTAAAATATTTGTCATTCATTTATATTTTGTAACTATGTGGCTTACTGACGAAGAAACATGAAATTTGGTGATGGAGAAGAAACATATTGAATATATTTACATCTAATTTACCATAATTCAATGTGAAAAATGTAAATATAAATAAGTTTGAGCTTCATTATTTAATTTTAATTTTTTTCCTATATTATATAAAATATATGTCATGGACTATAGTCTTTTATCTTTGTTTTTTAGTGGGGAAAAACCTAAAATTTTATATTGGAGTTCAAAAATAAAATATAATTAACTTTTTACACCTACTATAGTCTATTATGTACGGTGCTTAGTGATAAAAAAACCTAAGACTTTGGGATGGTGAAGAAAAAACCTAAAATATTTGTCATATATTTATAGTTTTTTTAACTCTGTGGCTTACTGACGAAGAAACATAAAATTTGATGATGGAGAAGAAACATATTGAATATATTTACATCTAATTTACCATATTTCAATGTGAAAATAGTAAATATAAATAAGTTTGAGCTTCATTATTTAATTTTTATTTTTACTTATTCAATTAAAATATATGTCGTGGACTATAGTCTTTTATCTTTGTTTTTTAATGGGGAAAAACCTAAAATTAAATGTTGGATTTGAAAAATAAAATATAATTAACTTTTTACACCTACTATAGTCTATTATGTACGGTGCTTAGTGATAAAAAAACTTAAGACTTTGGGATGGTGAAGAAAAAACCTAAAATATTTGTCATTCATTTATAGTTTTTTAACTCTGTGGCTTACTGACGAAGAAACATGAAATTTGGTGATGGAGAATAAACATATTGAATATATTTACAGCTAATTTACCATAATTCAATGTGAAAAAGGTAAATATAAATAAGTTTGAGCTTCATTATTTAATTTTAATTTTTACCTATATAATATAAAATATATGTCATGGACTATAGTCTTTTATCTTTCTTTTTTAGTGGGGAAAAACCTAAAATTTTATGTTGGAGTTGAAAAATAAAATAAAATTAACTTTTTACACCTACTATAGTCTATTATGTACGGTGCTTAGTGATAAAAAACCTAAGACTTTGGGATGGTGAAGAAAAAACCTAAAGTATTGTCATTCATTTGTAGTTTTTTAAACTTTGTGACTTACTGACGAAGAAACATGAAACTTGGCGATTAAGAAGAAACATATTGAATATATTTACATCTAATTTACCATAATTCAATGTGAAAAAGGTAAATATAAATAAGTTTGAGCTTCATTATTTAATTTTAATTTTTACCTATATTATATAAAATATATGTCATGGTCTATAGTCTTTTATCTTTGTTTTTTAGTAGGGAAAAACCTAAAATTTTATGTTGGAGTTGAAAAATGTAATATAATTAATTTTTTACACCTACTATAGTCTATTATGTACGGTGCTAAGTGATAAAAAAAACCTAAGACTTTGGGATGGTGAAGAAAAAACCTAAAATATTTGTCATTCATTTATATTTTTTAACTATGTGGCTTACTGACGAAGAAACATGAAATTTGGCGATTAAGAAGAATCATATTGAATATATTTACATCTAATTTACCATAATTCAATGTGAAAAAGGTAAATATAAATAAGTTTGAGCTTCATTATTTAATTTTAATTTTTACCTATATTATATAAAATATATGTCATGGTCTATAGTCTTTTATCTTTGTTTTTTAGTGGGGAAAAACCTAAAATTTTATGTTGGAGTTGAAAAATGAAATATAATTAATTTTTTACACCTACTATAGTCTATTATGTACGGTGCTAAATGATAAAAAAAACCTAAGACTTTGGGATGGTGAGGAAAAAACCTAAAATATTTGTCATTCATTTATATTTTGTAACTATATGGCTTACTGACGAAGAAACATGAAATTTGGTGATGGAGAAGAAACATATTGAATATATTTACATCTAATTTACCATAATTCAATGTGAAAAATGTAAATATAAATAAGTTTGAGCTTCATTATTTAATTTTAATTTTTTCCTATATTATATAAAATATATGTCATGGACTATACTCTTTTATCTTTGTTTTTTAGTGGGGAAAAACCTAAAATTTTATGTTGGAGTTCAAAAATAAAATATAATTAACTTTTTACACCTATTATAGTCTATTATGTACGGTGCTTAGTGATAAAAAAACCTAAGACTTTGGGATGGTGAAGAAAAAACCTAAAATATTTGTCATTTATTTATAGTTTTTTTAACTCTGTGGCTTACTGACGAAGAAACATAAAATTTGATGATGGAGAAGAAACATATTGAATATATTTACATCTAATTTACCATATTTCAATGTAAAAATAGTAAATATAAATAAGTTTGAGCTTCATTATTTAATTTTTATTTTTACTTATTTAATTAAAATATATGTCGTGGACTATAGTCTTTTATCTTTGTTTTTTAATGGGGAAAAACCTAAAATTTTATGTTGGATTTGAAAAATAAAATATAATTAACTTTTTACACCTACTATAGTCTATTATGTACGGTGCTTAGTGATAAAAAAACTTAAGACTTTGGGATGGTGAAGAAAAAACCTAAAATATTTGTCATTCATTTATAGTTTTTTAACTCTGTGGCTTACTGACGAAGAAACATGAAATTTGGTGATGGAGAATAAACATATTGAATATATTTACAACTAATTTACCATAATTCAATGTGAAAAAGGTAAATATAAATAAGTTTGAGCTTCATTATTTAATTTTAATTTTTACCTATATAATATAAAATATATGTCACGGACTATAGTCTTTTATCTTTCTTTTTTAGTGGGGAAAAACCTAAAATTTTATGTTGGAGTTGAAAAATAAAATAAAATTAACTTTTTACACCTACTATAGTCTATTATGTACGGTGCTTAGTGATAAAAAACCTAAGACTTTGGGATGGTGAAGAAAAAACCTAAAGTATTGTCATTCATTTGTAGTTTTTTTAACTTTGTGACTTACTGACGAAGAAACATGAAATTTGGCGATTAAGAAGAAACATATTGAATATATTTACATCTAATTTACCATAATTCAATGTGAAAAAGGTAAATATAAATAAGTTTGAGCTTCATTATTTAATTTTAATTTTTACCTATATTATATAAAATATATGTCATGGTCTATAGTCTTTTATCTTTGTTTTTTAGTAGGGAAAAACCTAAAATTTTATGTTGGAGTTGAAAAATGTAATATAATTAATTTTTTACACCTACTATAGTCTATTATGTACGGTGCTAAGTGATAAAAAAAACCTAAGACTTTGGGATGGTGAAGAAAAAACCTAAAATATTTGTCATTCATTTATATTTTTTAACTATGTGGCTTACTGACGAAGAAACATGAAATTTGGCGATTAAGAAGAAACATATTGAATATATTTACATCTAATTTACCATAATTCAATGTGAAAAAGGTAAATATAAATATGTTTGAGCTTCATTATTTAATTTTAATTTTTACCTATATTATATAAAATATATGTCATGGTCTATAGTCTTTTATCTTTGTTTTTTAGTGGGGAAAAACCTAAAATTTTATGTTGGAGTTGAAAAATGAAATATAATTAATTTTTTACACCTACTATAGTCTATTATGTACGGTGCTAAGTGATAAAAAAAACCTAAGACTTTGGGATGGTGAGGAAAAAACCTAAAATATTTGTCATTCATTTATATTTTGTAACTATATGGCTTACTGACGAAGAAACATGAAATTTGGTGATGGAGAAGAAACATATTGAATATATTTACATCTAATTTACCATAATTCAATGTGAAAAATGTAAATATAAATAAGTTTGAGCTTCATTATTTAATTTTAATTTTTTCCTATATTATATAAAATATATGTCATGGACTATACTCTTTTATCTTTGTTTTTTAGTGGGGAAAAACCTAAAATTTTATGTTGGAGTTCAAAAATAAAATATAATTAACTTTTTACACCTACTATAGTCTATTATGTACGGTGCTTAGTGATAAAAAAACCTAAGACTTTGGGATGGTGAAGAAAAAACCTAAAATATTTGTCATTTATTTATAGTTTTTTTAACTCTGTGGCTTACTGACGAAGAAACATAAAATTTGATGATGGAGAAGAAACATATTGAATATATTTACATCTAATTTACCATATTTCAATGTGAAAATAGTAAATATAAATAAGTTTGAGCTTCATTATTTAATTTTTATTTTTACTTATTTAATTAAAATATATGTCGTGGACTATAGTCTTTTATCTTTGTTTTTTAATGGGGAAAAACCTAAATTTTATGTTGGATTTGAAAAATAAAATATAATTAACTTTTTACACCTACTATAGTCTATTATGTACGGTGCTTAGTGATAAAAAAACTTAAGACTTTGGGATGGTGAAGAAAAAACCTAAAATATTTGTCATTCATTTATAGTTTTTTAACTCTGTGGCTTACTGACGAAGAAACATGAAATTTGGTGATGGAGAATAAACATATTGAATATATTTACAACTAATTTACCATAATTCAATGTGAAAAAGGTAAATATAAATAAGTTTGAGCTTCATTATTTAATTTTAATTTTTACCTATATAATATAAAATATATGTCATGGACTATAGTCTTTTATCTTTCTTTTTTAGTGGGGAAAAACCTAAAATTTTATGTTGGAGTTGAAAAATAAAATAAAATTAACTTTTTACACCTACTATAGTCTATTATGTACGGTGCTTAGTGATAAAAAACCTAAGACTTTGGGATGGTGAAGAAAAAACCTAAAGTATTGTCATTCATTTGTAGTTTTTTTAACTTTGTGACTTACTGACGAAGAAACATGAAATTTGGCGATTAAGAAGAAACATATTGAATATATTTACATCTAATTTACCATAATTCAATGTGAAAAAGGTAAATATAAATAAGTTTGAGCTTCATTATTTAATTTTAATTTTTACCTATATTATATAAAATATATGTCATAATCTATAGTCTTTTATCTTTGTTTTTTAGTAGGGAAAAACCTAAAATTTTATGTTGGAGTTGAAAAATGAAATATATTTAATTTTTTACACGTACTATAGTCTATTATGTACGGTGCTAAGTGATAAAAAAAACCTAAGACTTTGGGATGGTGAAGAAAAAACCTAAAATATTTGTCATTCATTTATATTTTTTAACTATGTGGCTTACTGACGAAAAAACATGAAATTTGGTGATGGAGAAGAAACATATTGAATATATTTACATCTAATTTACCATAATTCAATGTGAAAAATGTAAATATAAATAAGTTTGAGCTTCATTATTTAATTTTAATTTTTTCCTATATTATATAAAATATATGTCATGGACTATAGTCTTTTATCTTTGTTTTTTAGTGGGGAAAAACCTAAAATTTTATGTTGGAGTTCAAAAATAAAATATAATTAACTTTTTACACTTACTATAGTCTATTATGTACGGTGCTTAGTGATAAAAAAACCTAAGACTTTGGGATGGTGAAGAAAAAACCTAAAATATTTGTCATTTATTTATAGTTTTTTTAACTCTGTGGCTTACTGACGAAGAAACATAAAATTTGATGATGGAAAAGAAACATATTGAATATATTTACATCTAATTTACCATATTTCAATGTGAAAATAGTAAATATAAATAATTTTGAGCTTCATTATTTAATTTTAATTTTTACTTATTTAATTAAAATATATGTCGTGGACTATAGTCTTTTATCTTTGTTTTTTAGTGGGGAAAAACCTAAAATTTTATGTTGGATTTGAAAAATAAAATATAATTAACTTTTTACACCTACTATAGTCTATTATGTACGGTGCTTAGTGATAAAAAAACTTAAGAGTTTGGGATGGTGAAGAAAAAACCTAAAATATTTGTCATTCATTTATAGTTTTTTAACACTGTGGCTTACTGACGAAGAAACATGAAATTTGGTGATGGAGAATAAACATATTGAATATATTTACAACTAATTTACCATAATTCAATGTGAAAAAGGTAAATATAAATAAGTTTGAGCTTCATTATTTAATTTTAATTTTTACCTATATAATATAAAATATATGTCATGGACTATAGTCTTTTATCTTTCTTTTTTAGTGGGGAAAAACCTAAAATTTTATGTTGGAGTTGAAAAATAAAATAAAATTAACTTTTTACACCTACTATAGTCTATTATGTACGGTGCTTAGTGATAAAAAACCTAAGACTTTGGGATGGTGAAGAAAAAACCTAAAGTATTGTCATTCATTTGTAGTTTTTTTAACTTTGTGACTTACTGACGAAGAAACATGAAATTTGGCGATTAAGAAGAAACATATTGAATATATTTACATCTAATTTACCATAATTCAATGTGAAAAAGGTAAATATAAATAAGTTTGAGCTTCATTATTTAATTTTAATTTTTACCTATATTATATAAAATATATGTCATAGTCTATAGTCTTTTATCTTTGTTTTTTAGTAGGGAAAAACCTAAAATTTTATGTTGGAGTTGAAAAATGAAATATAATTAATTTTTTACACGTACTATAGTCTATTATGTACGGTGCTAAGTGATAAAAAAAATTTAAGACTTTGGGATGGTGAAGAAAAAACCTAAAATATTTGTCATTCATTAATATTTTTTAACTATGTGGCTTACTGACGAAAAAACATGAAATTTGGTGATGGAGAAGAAACATATTGAATATATTTACATCTAATTTACCATAATTCAATGTGAAAAATGTAAATATAAATAAGTTTGAGCTTCGTTATTTAATTTTAATTTTTTCCTATATTATATAAAATATATGTCATGGACTATAGTCTTTTATCTTTGTTTTTTAGTGGGGAAAAACCTAAAATTTTATGTTGGAGTTCAAAAATAAAATATAATTAACTTTTTACACCTACTATAGTCTATTATGTACGGTGCTTAGTGATAAAAAAACCTAAGACTTTGGGATGGTGAAGAAAAAACCTAAAATATTTGTCATTTATTTATAGTTTTTTTAACTCTGTGGCTTACTGACGAAGAAACATAAAATTTGATGATGGAAAAGAAACATATTGAATATATTTACATCTAATTTACCATATTTCAATGTGAAAATAGTAAATATAAATAACTTTGAGCTTCATTATTTAATTTTAATTTTTACTTATTTAATTAAAATATATGTCGTGGACTATAGTCTTTTATCTTTGTTTTTTAGTGGGGAAAAACCTAAAATTTTATGTTGGATTTGAAAAATAAAATATAATTAACTTTTTACACCTACTATAGTCTATTATGTACGGTGCTTAGTGATTAAAAAACTTAAGAGTTTGGGATGGTGAAGAAAAAACCTAAAATATTTGTCATTCATTTATAGTTTTTTAACTCTGTGGCTTACTGACGAAGAAACATGAAATTTGGTGATGGAGAATAAACATATTGAATATATTTACAGCTAATTTACCATAATTCAATGTGAAAAAGATAAAGATAAATAAGTTTGAGCTTCATTATTTAATTTTAATTTTTACTTATTTAATTAAAATATATGTCGTGGACTATAGTCTTTTATCTTTGTTTTTTAGTGGGGAAAAACCTAAAATTTTATGTTGGATTTGAAAAATAAAATATAATTAACTTTTTATACCTACTATAGTCTATTCTGTACGGTGCTTAGTGATAAAAAAACTTAAGACTTTGGGATGGTAAAGAAAAAACCTAAAATATTTGTCATTCATTTATAGTTTTTTAACTTTGTGGCTTACTGACGAAGAAACATGAAATTTGGTGATGGAGAAGAAACATATTGAATATATTTACATCTAATTTACCATAATTCAATGTGAAAAAGGTACATATAAATAAGTTTGAGCTTCATTATTTAATTTTAATTTTTACCTATATTATATAAAATATATGTCATGGACTATAGTCTTTTATCTTTCTTTTTTAGTGGGGAAAAACCTAAAATTTTATGTTGGAGTTGAAAAATAAAATAAAATTAACTTTTTACACCCACTATAGTCTATTATGTACGGTGCTTAGTGATAAAAAACCTAAGACTTTGGGATGGTGAAGAAAAAACCTAAAGTATTGTCATTCATTTGTAGTTTTTTTAACTTTGTGACTTACTGACGAAGAAACATGAAATTTGGCGATTAAGAAGAAACATATTGAATATATTTACATCTAATTTACCATAATTCAATGTGAAAAAGGTAAATATAAATAAGTTTGAGCTTCATTATTTAATTTTAATTTTTACCTATATTATATAAAATTTATGTCATGGTCTATAGTCTTTTATCTTTGTTTTTTAGTGGGGAAAAACCTAAAATTTTATGTTGGAGTTAAAAAATAAAATATAATTAATTTTTTACACCTACTATAGTCTATTATGTACGGTGCTAAGTGATAAAAAAACCTAAGACTTTGGGATGGTGAGGAAAAAACCTAAAATATTTGTCATTCATTTATATTTTGTAACTATGTGCCTTACTGACGAAGAAACATGAAATTTGGTGATGGAGAAGAAACATATTGAATATATTTACATCTAATTTACCATAATTCAATGTGAAAAATGTAAATATAAATAAGTTTGAGCTTCATTATTTAATTTTAATTTTTTTCCTATATTATATAAAATATATGTCATGGACTATAGTCTTTTATCTTTGTTTTTTAGTGGGGAAAAACCTAAAATTTTATATTGGAGTTCAAAAATAAAATATAATTAACTTTTTACACCTACTATAGTCTATTATGTACGGTGCTTAGTGATAAAAAAACCTAAGACTTTGGGATGGTGAAGAAAAAACCTAAAATATTTGTCATTTATTTATAGTTTTTTTAACTCTGTGGCTTACTGACGAAGAAACATAAAATTTGATGATGGAGAAGAAACATATTGAATATATTTACATCTAATTTACCATATTTCAATGTGAAAATAGTAAATATAAATAAGTTTGATCTTCATTATTTAATTTTTATTTTTACTTATTTAATTAAAATATATGTCGTGGACTATAGTCTTTTATCTTTGTTTTTTAATGGGGAAAAACCTAAAATTTTATGTTGGATTTGAAAAATAAAATATAATTAACTTTTTACACCTACTATAGTCTATTATGTATGGTGCTTAGTGATAAAAAAACTTAAGACTTTGGGATGGTGAAGAAAAAACCTAAAATATTTGTCATTCATTTATAGTTTTTTAACTCTGTGGCTTACTGACGAAGAAACATGAAATTTGGTGATGGAGAATAAACATATTGAATATATTTACAGCTAATTTACCATAATTCAATGTGAAAAAGGTAAATATAAATAAGTTTGAGCTTTATTATTTAATTTTAATTTTTACCTATATAATATAAAATATATGTCATGGACTATAGTCTTTTATCTTTCTTTTTTAGTGGGGAAAAACCTAAAATTTTATGTTGGAGTTGAAAAATAAAATAAAATTAACTTTTTACACCTACTATAGTCTATTATGTACGGTGCTTAGTGATAAAAAACCTAAGACTTTGGGATGGTGAAGAAAAAACCTAAAGTATTGTCATTCATTTGTAGTTTTTTAAACTTTGTGACTTACTGACGAAGAAACATGAAACTTGGCGATTAAGAAGAAACATATTGAATATATTTACATCTAATTTACCATAATTCAATGTGAAAAAGGTAAATATAAATAAGTTTGAGCTTCATTATTTAATTTTAATTTTTACCTATATTATATAAAATATATGTCATGGTCTATAGTCTTTTATCTTTGTTTTTTAGTAGGGAAAAACCTAAAATTTTATGTTGGAGTTGAAAAATGTAATATAATTAATTTTTTACACCTACTATAGTCTATTATGTACGGTGCTAAGTGATAAAAAAAACCTAAGACTTTGGGATGGTGAAGAAAAAACCTAAAATATTTGTCATTCATTTATATTTTTTAACTATGTGGCTTACTGACGAAGAAACATGAAATTTGGCGATTAAGAAGAAACATATTGAATATATTTACATCTAATTTACCATAATTCAATGTGAAAAAGGTAAATATAAATAAGTTTGAGCTTCATTATTTAATTTTAATTTTTACCTATATTATATAAAATATATGTCATGGTCTATAGTCTTTTATCTTTGTTTTTTAGTGGGGAAAAACCTAAAATTTTATGTTGGAGTTGAAAAATGAAATATAATTAATTTTTTACACCTACTATAGTCTATTATGTACGGTGCTAAGTGATAAAAAAAACCTAAGACTTTGGGATGGTGAGGAAAAAACCTAAAATATTTGTCATTCATTTATATTTTGTAACTATATGGCTTACTGACGAAGAAACATGAAATTTGGTGATGGAGAAGAAACATATTGAATATATTTACATCTAATTTACCATAATTCAATGTGAAAAATGTAAATATAAATAAGTTTGAGCTTCATTATTTAATTTTAATTTTTTCCTATATTATATAAAATATATGTCATGGACTATACTCTTTTATCTTTGTTTTTTAGTGGGGAAAAACCTAAAATTTTATGTTGGAGTTCAAAAATAAAATATAATTAACTTTTTACACCTACTATAGTCTATTATGTACGGTGCTTAGTGATAAAAAAACCTAAGACTTTGGGATGGTGAAGAAAAAACCTAAAATATTTGTCATTTATTTATAGTTTTTTTAACTCTGTGGCTTACTGACGAAGAAACATAAAATTTGATGATGGAGAAGAAACATATTGAATATATTTACATCTAATTTACCATATTTCAATGTGAAAATAGTAAATATAAATAAGTTTGAGCTTCATTATTTAATTTTTATTTTTACTTATTTAATTAAAATATATGTCGTGGACTATAGTCTTTTATCTTTGTTTTTTAATGGGGAAAAACCTAAATTTTATGTTGGATTTGAAAAATAAAATATAATTAACTTTTTACACCTACTATAGTCTATTATGTACGGTGCTTAGTGATAAAAAAACTTAAGACTTTGGGATGGTGAAGAAAAAACCTAAAATATTTGTCATTCATTTATAGTTTTTTAACTCTGTGGCTTACTGACGAAGAAACATGAAATTTGGTGATGGAGAATAAACATATTGAATATATTTACAACTAATTTACCATAATTCAATGTGAAAAAGGTAAATATAAATAAGTTTGAGCTTCATTATTTAATTTTAATTTTTACCTATATAATATAAAATATATGTCATGGACTATAGTCTTTTATCTTTCTTTTTTAGTGGGGAAAAACCTAAAATTTTATGTTGGAGTTGAAAAATAAAATAAAATTAACTTTTTACACCTACTATAGTCTATTATGTACGGTGCTTAGTGATAAAAAACCTAAGACTTTGGGATGGTGAAGAAAAAACCTAAAGTATTGTCATTCATTTGTAGTTTTTTTAACTTTGTGACTTACTGACGAAGAAACATGAAATTTGGCGATTAAGAAGAAACATATTGAATATATTTACATCTAATTTACCATAATTCAATGTGAAAAAGGTAAATATAAATAAGTTTGAGCTTCATTATTTAATTTTAATTTTTACCTATATTATATAAAATATATGTCATGGTCTATAGTCTTTTATCTTTGTTTTTTAGTAGGGAAAAACCTAAAATTTTATGTTGGAGTTGAAAAATGTAATATAATTAATTTTTTACACCTACTATAGTCTATTATGTACGGTGCTAAGTGATAAAAAAAACCTAAGACTTTGGGATGGTGAAGAAAAAACCTAAAATATTTGTCATTCATTTATATTTTTTAACTATGTGGCTTACTGACGAAGAAACATGAAATTTGGCGATTAAGAGGAAACATATTGAATATATTTACATCTAATTTACCATAATTCAATGTGAAAAAGGTAAATATAAATAAGTTTGAGCTTCATTATTTAATTTTAATTTTTACCTATATTATATAAAATATATGTCATGGTCTATAGTCTTTTATCTTTGTTTTTTAGTGGGGAAAAACCTAAAATTTTATGTTGGAGTTGAAAAATGAAATATAATTAATTTTTTACACCTACTATAGTCTATTATGTACGGTGCTAAGTGATAAAAAAAACCTAAGACTTTGGGATGGTGAGGAAAAAACCTAAAATATTTGTCATTCATTTATATTTTGTAACTATATGGCTTACTGACGAAGAAACATGAAATTTGGTGATGGAGAAGAAACATATTGAATATATTTACATCTAATTTACCATAATTCAATGTGAAAAATGTAAATATAAATAAGTTTGAGCTTCATTATTTAATTTTAATTTTTTCCTATATTATATAAAATATATGTCATGAACTATACTCTTTTATCTTTGTTTTTTAGTGGGGAAAAACCTAAAATTTTATGTTGGAGTTCAAAAATAAAATATAATTAACTTTTTACACCTACTATAGTCTATTATGTACGGTGCTTAGTGATAAAAAAACCTAAGACTTTGGGATGGTGAAGAAAAAACCTAAAATATTTGTCATTTATTTATAGTTTTTTTAACTCTGTGGCTTACTGACGAAGAAACATAAAATTTGATGATGGAGAAGAAACATATTGAATATATTTACATCTAATTTACCATATTTCAATGTGAAAATAGTAAATATAAATAAGTTTGAGCTTCATTATTTAATTTTTATTTTTACTTATTTAATTAAAATATATGTCGTGGACTATAGTCTTTTATCTTTGTTTTTTAATGGGGAAAAACCTAAATTTTATGTTGGATTTGAAAAATAAAATATAATTAACTTTTTACACCTACTATAGTCTATTATGTACGGTGCTTAGTGATAAAAAAACTTAAGACTTTGGGATGGTGAAGAAAAAACCTAAAATATTTGTCATTCATTTATAGTTTTTTAACTCTGTGGCTTACTGACGAAGAAACATGAAATTTGGTGATGGAGAATAAACATATTGAATATATTTACAACTAATTTACCATAATTCAATGTGAAAAAGGTAAATATAAATAAGTTTGAGCTTCATTATTTAATTTTAATTTTTTCCTATATAATATAAAATATATGTCATGGACTATAGTCTTTTATCTTTCTTTTTTAGTGGGGAAAAACCTAAAATTTTATGTTGGAGTTGAAAAATAAAATAAAATTAACTTTTTACACCTACTATAGTCTATTATGTACGGTGCTTAGTGATAAAAAACCTAAGACTTTGGGATGGTGAAGAAAAAACCTAAAGTATTGTCATTCATTTGTAGTTTTTAACTTTGTGACTTACTGACGAAGAAACATGAAATTTGGCGATTAAGAAGAAACATATTGAATATATTTACATCTAATTTACCATAATTCAATGTGAAAAAGGTAAATATAAATAAGTTTGAGCTTCATTATTTAATTTTAATTTTTACCTATATTATATAAAATATATGTCATGGTCTATAGTCTTTTATCTTTGTTTTTTAGTAGGGAAAAACCTAAAATTTTATGTTGGAGTTGAAAAATGTAATATAATTAATTTTTTACACCTACTATAGTCTATTATGTACGGTGCTAAGTGATAAAAAAAACCTAAGACTTTGGGATGGTGAAGAAAAAACCTAAAATATTTGTCATTCATTTATATTTTTTAACTATGTGGCTTACTGACGAAGAAACATGAAATTTGGCGATTAAGAAGAAACATATTGAATATATTTACATCTAATTTACCATAATTCAATGTGAAAAAGGTAAATATAAATAAGTTTGAGCTTCATTATTTAATTTTAATTTTTACCTATATTATATAAAATATATGTCATGGTCTATAGTCTTTTATCTTTGTTTTTTAGTGGGGAAAAACCTAAAATTTTATGTTGGAGTTGAAAAATGAAATATAATTAATTTTTTACACCTACTATAGTCTATTATGTACGGTGCTAAGTGATAAAAAAAACCTAAGACTTTGGGATGGTGAGGAAAAAACCTAAAATATTTGTCATTCATTTATATTTTGTAACTATATGGCTTACTGACGAAGAAACATGAAATTTGGTGATGGAGAAGAAACATATTGAATATATTTACATCTAATTTACCATAATTCAATGTGAAAAATGTAAATATAAATAAGTTTGAGCTTCATTATTTAATTTTAATTTTTTCCTATATTATATAAAATATATGTCATGGACTATACTCTTTTATCTTTGTTTTTTAGTGGGGAAAAACCTAAAATTTTATGTTGGAGTTGAAAAATAAAATATAATTAATTTTTTACACCTACTATAGTCTACTATGTACGGTGCTTAGTGATAAAAAAACCTAAGACTTTGGGATGGTGAAGAAAAAACCTATAATATTTGTCATTCATTTATAGTTTTTTAACTTTGTGGCTTACTGACGAAGAAACATGAAATTTGGTGATGGAGAAGAAACATATTAAATATATTTACATCTAATTTACCATAATTCAATGTGTAAAAGGTAAATATAAATAAGTTTGAGCTTCATTATTTAATTTTAATTTTTACTTATTTAATTAAAATATATGTCGTGGACTATAGTCTTTTATCTTTGTTTTTTAGTGGGGAAAAACCTAAAATTATATGTTGGATTTGAAAAATAAAATATAATTAACTTTTTACACCTACTATAGTCTATTATGTACGATGCTTAATGATAAAAAAATCTAAAACTTTGGGATGGTGAAGAAAAAACCTAAAATACTTGTCATTCATTTATAGTTTTTTAACTCTGTGGCTTACTGACAAAGAAACATGAAATTTGGTGATGGAGAAGAAACATATTGAATATATTTACATATAATTTACCATAATTCAATGTGAAAAAGGTAAATATAAATAAATTTGAGCTTCATTATTTAATTTTAATTTTTACCTATATTATATAAAATATATGTCATGGACTATAGTCTTTTATCTTTGTTTTTTAGTGGGGAAAAACCTAAAATTTTATGTTGGAGTTCAAAAATAAAATATAATTAACTTTTTACACCTACTATAGTCTATTATGTACGGTGCTTAGTGATAAAAAACCTAAGACTTTGGGATGGTGAAGAAAAAACCTAAAATATTTGTCATTCATTTATAGTTTTTTAACTATGTGGCTTACTGACGAAGAAACATGAAATTTGGCGATTAAGAAGAAACATATTGAATATATTTACATCTAATTTACCATAATTCAATGTGAAAAAGGTAAATATAAATAAGTTTGAGCTTCATTATTTAATTTTAATTTTTACCTATATTATATAAAATATATGTCATGGTCTATAGTCTTTTATCTTTGTTTTTTAGTAGGGAAAAACCTAAAATTTTATGTTGGAGTTGAAAAATGTAATATAATTAATTTTTTACACCTACTATAGTCTATTATGTACGGTGCTAAGTGATAAAAAAAACCTAAGACTTTGGGATGGTGAAGAAAAAACCTAAAATATTTGTCATTCATTTATATTTTTTAACTATGTGGCTTACTGACGAAGAAACATGAAATTTGGCGATTAAGAGGAAACATATTGAATATATTTACATCTAATTTACCATAATTCAATGTGAAAAAGGTAAATATAAATAAGTTTGAGCTTCATTATTTAATTTTAATTTTTACCTATATTATATAAAATATATGTCATGGTCTATAGTCTTTTATCTTTGTTTTTTAGTGGGGAAAAACCTAAAATTTTATGTTGGAGTTGAAAAATGAAATATAATTAATTTTTTACACCTACTATAGTCTATTATGTACGGTGCTAAGTGATAAAAAAAACCTAAGACTTTGGGATGGTGAGGAAAAAACCTAAAATATTTGTCATTCATTTATATTTTGTAACTATATGGCTTACTGACGAAGAAACATGAAATTTGGTGATGGAGAAGAAACATATTGAATATATTTACATCTAATTTACCATAATTCAATGTGAAAAATGTAAATATAAATAAGTTTGAGCTTCATTATTTAATTTTTATTTTTTCCTATATTATATAAAATATATGTCATGGACTATACTCTTTTATCTTTGTTTTTTAGTGGGGAAAAACCTAAAATTTTATGTTGGAGTTCAAAAATAAAATATAATTAACTTTTTACACCTACTATAGTCTATTATGTACGGTGCTTAGTGATAAAAAAACCTAAGACTTTGGGATGGTGAAGAAAAAACCTAAAATATTTGTCATTTATTTATAATTTTTTTAACTCTGTGGCTTACTGACGAAGAAACATAAAATTTGATGATGGAGAAGAAACATATTGAATATATTTACATCTAATTTACCATATTTCAATGTGAAAATAGTAAATATAAATAAGTTTGAGCTTCATTATTTAATTTTTATTTTTACTTATTTAATTAAAATATATGTCGTGGACTATAGTCTTTTATCTTTGTTTTTTAATGGGGAAAAACCTAAATTTTATGTTGGATTTGAAAAATAAAATATAATTAACTTTTTACACCTACTATAGTCTATTATGTACGGTGCTTAGTGATAAAAAAACTTAAGACTTTGGGATGGTGAAGAAAAAACCTAAAATATTTGTCATTCATTTATAGTTTTTTAACTCTGTGGCTTACTGACGAAGAAACATGAAATTTGGTGATGGAGAATAAACATATTGAATATATTTACAACTAATTTACCATAATTCAATGTGAAAAAGGTAAATATAAATAAGTTTGAGCTTCATTATTTAATTTTAATTTTTACCTATATAATATAAAATATATGTCATGGACTATAGTCTTTTATCTTTCTTTTTTAGTGGGGAAAAACCTAAAATTTTATGTTGGAGTTGAAAAATAAAATAAAATTAACTTTTTACACCTACTATAGTCTATTATGTACGGTGCTTAGTGATAAAAAACCTAAGACTTTGGGATGGTGAAGAAAAAACCAAAACTATTGTCATTCATTTGTAGTTTTTTTAACTTTGTGACTTACTGACAAAGAAACATGAAATTTGGCGATTAAGAAGAAACATATTGAATATATTTACATCTAATTTACCATAATTCAATGTGAAAAAGGTAAATATAAATAAGTTTGAGCTTCATTATTTAATTTTAATTTTTACCTATATTATATAAAATATATGTCATAGTCTATAGTCTTTTATCTTTGTTTTTTAGTAGGGAAAAACCTAAAATTTTATGTTGGAGTTGAAAAATGAAATATAATTAATTTTTTACACGTACTATAGTCTATTATGTACGGTGCTAAGTGATAAAAAAAACCTAAGACTTTGGGATGGTGAAGAAAAAACCTAAAATATTTGTCATTCATTTATATTTTTTAACTATGTGGCTTACTGACGAAAAAACATGAAATTTGGTGATGGAGAAGAAACATATTGAATATATTTACATCTAATTTACCATAATTCAATGTGAAAAATGTAAATATAAATAAGTTTGAGCTTCATTATTTAATTTTAATTTTTTCCTATATTATATAAAATATATGTCATGGACTATAGTCTTTTATCTTTGTTTTTTAGTGGGGAAAAACCTAAAATTTTATGTTGGAGTTCAAAAATAAAATATAATTAACTTTTTACACCTACTATAGTCTATTATGTATGGTGCTTAGTGATAAAAAAACCTAAGACTTTGGGATGGTGAAGAAAAAACCTAAAATATTTGTCATTCATTTATAGTTTTTTTAACTCTGTGGCTTACTGACGAAGAAACATAAAATTTGATGATGGAGAAGAAACATATTCAATATATTTACATCTAATTTACCATATTTCAATGTGAAAATAGTAAATATAAATAATTTTGAGCTTCATTATTTAATTTTAATTTTTACTTATTTAATTAAAATATATGTCGTGGACTATAGTCTTTTATCTTTGTTTTTTAGTGGGGAAAAACCTAAAATTTTATGTTGGATTTGAAAAATAAAATATAATTAACTTTTTACACCTACTATAGTCTATTATGTACGGTGCTCACTGATAAAAAAAACTTAAGACTTTGGGATGGTGAAGAAAAAACCTAAAATATTTGTCATTCATTTATAGTTTTTTAACTCTGTGGCTTACTGACGAAGAAACATTAAATTTGATGATGGAGAAGAAACATATTGAATATATTTATATCTAATTTACCATATTTCAACGTGAAAAAGGTAAATATAAATAATTTTGAGCTTCATTATTTAATTTTAATTTTTACTAATTTAATTAAAATATATGTCGTGGACTATAGTCTTTTATCTTTGTTTTTTAGTGGGGAAAAACCTAAAATTTTATGTTGGAGTTGAAAAATAAAATATAATTAATTTTTTACACCTACTATAGTCTACTATGTACGGTGCTTAGTGATAAAAAAACCTAAGACTTTGGGATGGTGAAGAAAAAACCTATAATATTTGTCATTCATTTATAGTTTTTTAACTTTGTGGCTTACTGACGAAGAAACATGAAATTTGGTGATGGAGAAGAAACATATTGAATATATTTACATCTAATTTACCATAATTCAATGTGAAAAAGGTAAATATAAATAAGTTTGAGCTTCATTATTTAATTTTAATTTTTACCTATATTATATAAAATATATGTCATAGTCTATAGTCTTTTATCTTTGTTTTTTAGTAGGGAAAAACCTAAAATTTTATGTTGGAGTTGAAAAATGAAATATAATTAATTTTTTACACGTACTATAGTCTATTATGTACGGTGCTAAGTGATAAAAAAAACCTAAGACTTTGGGATGGTGAAGAAAAAACCTAAAATATTTGTCATTCATTTATATTTTTTAACTATGTGGCTTACTGACGAAAAAACATGAAATTTGGTGATGGAGAAGAAACATATTGAATATATTTACATCTAATTTACCATAATTCAATGTGAAAAATGTAAATATAAATAAGTTTGAGCTTCATTATTTAATTTTAATTTTTTCCTATATTATATAAAATATATGTCATGGACTATAGTCTTTTATCTTTGTTTTTTAGTGGGGAAAAACCTAAAATTTTATGTTGGAGTTCAAAAATAAAATATAATTAACTTTTTACACCTACTATAGTCTATTATGTATGGTGCTTAGTGATAAAAAAACCTAAGACTTTGGGATGGTGAAGAAAAAACCTAAAATATTTGTCATTCATTTATAGTTTTTTTAACTCTGTGGCTTACTGACGAAGAAACATAAAATTTGATGATGGAGAAGAAACATATTGAATATATTTACATCTAATTTACCATATTTCAATGTGAAAATAGTAAATATAAATAATTTTGAGCTTCATTATTTAATTTTAATTTTTACTTATTTAATTAAAATATATGTCGTGGACTATAGTCTTTTATCTTTGTTTTTTAGTGGGGAAAAACCTAAAATTTTATGTTGGATTTGAAAAATAAAATATAATTAACTTTTTACACCTACTATAGTCTATTATGTACGGTGCTCACTGATAAAAAAAACTTAAGACTTTGGGATGGTGAAGAAAAAACCTAAAATATTTGTCATTCATTTATAGTTTTTTAACTCTGTGGCTTACTGACGAAGAAACATTAAATTTGATGATGGAGAAGAAACATATTGAATATATTTATATCTAATTTACCATATTTCAACGTGAAAAAGGTAAATATAAATAATTTTGAGCTTCATTATTTAATTTTAATTTTTACTAATTTAATTAAAATATATGTCGTGGACTATAGTCTTTTATCTTTGTTTTTTAGTGGGGAAAAACCTAAAATTTTATGTTGGAGTTGAAAAATAAAATATAATTAATTTTTTACACCTACTATAGTCTACTATGTACGGTGCTTAGTGATAAAAAAACCTAAGACTTTGGGATGGTGAAGAAAAAACCTATAATATTTGTCATTCATTTATAGTTTTTTAACTTTGTGGCTTACTGACGAAGAAACATGAAATTTGGTGATGGAGAAGAAACATATTAAATATATTTACATCTAATTTACCATAATTCAATGTGTAAAAGGTAAATATAAATAAGTTTGAGCTTCATTATTTAATTTTAATTTTTACTTATTTAATTAAAATATATGTCGTGGACTATAGTCTTTTATCTTTGTTTTTTAGTGGGGAAAAACCTAAAATTATATGTTGGATTTGAAAAATAAAATATAATTAACTTTTTACACCTACTATAGTCTATTATGTACGATGCTTAATGATAAAAAAATCTAAAACTTTGGGATGGTGAAGAAAAAACCTAAAATACTTGTCATTCATTTATAGTTTTTTAACTCTGTGGCTTACTGACAAAGAAACATGAAATTTGGTGATGGAGAAGAAACATATTGAATATATTTACATATAATTTACCATAATTCAATGTGAAAAAGGTAAATATAAATAAATTTGAGCTTCATTATTTAATTTTAATTTTTACCTATATTATATAAAATATATGTCATGGACTATAGTCTTTTATCTTTGTTTTTTAGTGGGGAAAAACCTAAAATTTTATGTTGGAGTTCAAAAATAAAATATAATTAACTTTTTACACCTACTATAGTCTATTATGTACGGTGCTTAGTGATAAAAAACCTAAGACTTTGGGATGGTGAAGAAAAAACCTAAAATATTTGTCATTCATTTATAGTTTTTTAACTATGTGGCTTACTGACGAAGAAACATAAAATTTGATGATGGAGAAGAAACATATTGAATATATTTACATCTAATTTACCATATTTCAATGTGAAAAAGGTAAATATAAATAATTTTGAGCTTCATTATTTAATTTTAATTTTTACTTATTTAATTAAAATATATGTCGTGGACTATAGTCTTTTATCTTTGTTTTTTAGTGGGGAAAAACCTAAAATTTTATGTTGGATTTAAAAAATAAAATATAATTAACTTTTTACACCTACTATAGTCTATTCTATACGGTGCTTAGTGATAAAGAAACTTAAGACTTTGGGATGGTGAAGAAAAAACCTAAAATATTTGTCATTCATTTATAGTTTTTTAACTCTGTGGCTTACTGACGAAGAAACATGAAATTTGGTGATGGAGAAGAAACATATTGAATATATTTACATCTAATTTACCATAATTCAATGTGAAAAAGGTAAATATAAATAAGTTTGAGCTTCATTATTTAATTTTAATTTTTACCTATATTATATAAAATATATGTCATGGACTATAGTCTTTTATCTTTCTTTTTTAGTGGGGAAAAACCTAAAATTTTATGTTGGATTTGAAAAATAAATAAAAATTAACTTTTTAGACCTACTATAGTCTATTATGTACGGTGCTTAGTGATAAAAAACCTAAGACGTTGGGATGGTGAAGAAAAAACCTAAAGTATTGTCATTCATTTGTAGTTTTTTAAACTTTGTGACTTACTGACGAAGAAACATGAAATTTGGCGATTAAGAAGAAACATATTGAATATATTTACATCTAATTTACCATAATTCAATGTGAAAAAGGTAAATATAAATAAGTTTGAGCTTCATTATTTAATTTTAATTTTTACCTATATTATATAAAATATATGTCATGGTCTATAGTCTTTTATCTTTGTTTTTTAGTAGGGAAAAACCTAAAATTTTATGTTGGAGTTGAAAAATGTAATATAATTAATTTTTTACACCTACTATAGTCTATTATGTACGGTGCTAAGTGATAAAAAAAACCTAAGACTTTGGGATGGTGAAGAAAAAACCTAAAATATTTGTCATTCATTTATATTTTTTAACTATGTGGCTTACTGACGAAGAAACATGAAATTTGGTGATGGAGAAGAAACATATTGAATATATTTACATCTAATTTACCATAATTCAATGTGAAAAATGTAAATATAAATAAGTTTGAGCTTCATTATTTAATTTTAATTTTTTCCTATATTATATAAAATATATGTCATGGACTATAGTCTTTTATCTTTGTTTTTTAGTGGGGAAAAACCTAAAATTTTATGTTGGAGTTCAAAAATAAAATATAATTAACTTTTTACACCTACTATAGTCTATTATGTACGGTGCTTAGTGATAAAAAAACCTAAGACTTTGGGATGGTGAAGAAAAAACCTAAAATATTTGTCATTCATTTATAGTTTTTTTAACTCTGTGGCTCACTGACGAAGAAACATAAAATTTGGTGATGGAGAAGAAACATATTGAATATATTTACATCTAATTTACCATATTTCAATGTGAAAATAGTAAATATAAATAATTTTGAGCTTCATTATTTAATTTTAATTTTTACTTATTTAATTAAAATATATGTCGTGGACTATATAGTCTTTTATCTTTGTTTTTTAGTGGGGAAAAATATAAAATTTTATGTTGGATTTGAAAAATAAAATATAATTAACTTTTTACACCTACTATAGTCTATTATGTACGGTGGTTACTGATAAAAAAACTTAAGACTTTGGGATGGTGAAGAAAAAACCTAAAATATTTGTCATTCATTTATAGTTTTTTAACTATGTGGCTTACTGACGAAGAAACATGAAATTTGGTGATGGAGAAGAAACATATTGAATATATTTACATCTAATTTACTATAATTCAATGTGAAAAAGGTAAATATAAATAAGTTTGAGCTTCATTATTTAATTTTAATTTTTACCTATATTATATAAAATATATGTCATGGACTATAGTCTTTTATCTTTCTTTTTTAGTGGGGAAAAACCTAAAATTTTATGTTGGAGTTGAAAAATAAAATAAAATTAAGTTTTTACACCTACTATAGTCTATTATGTACGGTGCTTAGTGATAAAAAACCTAAGACTTTGGGATGGTGAAGAAAAAACCTAAAGTATTGTCATTCATTTGTAGTTTTTTTAAATTTGTGACTTACTGACGAAGAAACATGAAATTTGGCGATTAAGAAGAAACATATTGAATATATTTACATCTAATTTACCATAATTCAATGTGAAAAAGGTAAATATAAATAAGTTTGAGCTTCATTATTTAATTTTAATTTTTACCTATATTATATAAAATATATGTCATGGTCTATAGTCTTTTATCTTTGTTTTTTAGTGGGGAAAAACCTAAATTTTTATGTTGGAGTTGAAAAATGAAATATAATTAATTTTTTACACCTACTATAGTCTATTATGTACGGTGCTAAGTGATAAAAAAAACCTAAGACTTTGGGATGGTGAAGAAAAAACCTAAAATATTTGTCATTCATTTATATTTTTTAACTATGTGGCTTACTGACGAAGAAACATGAAATTTGGTGATGGAGAAGAAACATATTGAATATATTTACATCTATATTACCATAATTCAATGTGAAAAATGTAAATATAAATAAGTTTGAGCTTCATTATTTAATTTTAATTTTTTCCTATATTATATAAAATATATGTCATGGACTATAGTCTTTTATCTTTGTTTTTTAGTGGGGAAAAACCTAAAATTTTATGTTGGAGTTCAAAAATAAAATATAATTAACTTTTTACACCTACTATAGTCTATTATGTACGGTGCTTAGTGATAAAAAAACCTAAGACTTTGGGATGGTGAAGAAAAAACCTAAAATATTTGTCATTCATTTATAGTTTTTTTAACTCTGTGGCTTACTGACGAAGAAACATAAAATTTGATGATGGAGAAGAAACATATTGAATATATTTACATCTAATTTACCATATTTCAATGTGAAAATAGTAAATATAAATAATTTTGAGCTTCATTATTTAATTTTAATTTTTACTTATTTAATTAAAATATATGTCGTGGAGTATAGTCTTTTATCTTTGTTTTTTAGTGGGGAAAAACCTAAAATTTTATGTTGGATTTGAAAAATAAAATATAATTAACTTTTTACACCTACTATAGTCTATTATGTACGGTGCTTACTGATAAAAAAACTTAAGACTTTGGGATGGTGAAGAAAAATCCTAAAATATTTGTCATTCATTTATAGTTTTTTAACTCTGTGGCTTACTGACGAAGAAACATAAAATTTGATGATGGAGAAGAAACATATTGAATATATTTATATCTAATTTACCATATTTCAACGTGAAAAAGGTAAATATAAATAATTTTGAGCTTCATTATTTAATTTTAATTTTTACTTATTTAATTAAAATATATGTCGTGGACTATAGTCTTTTATCTTTGTTTTTTAGTGGGGAAAAACCTAAAATTTTATGTTGGAGTTGAAAAATAAAATATAATTAACTTTTTACACCTACTATAGTCTATTATGTACGGTGCTTAGTGATAAAAAAACATAAGACTTTGGGATGGTGAAGAAAAAACCTATAATATTTGTCATTCATTTATAGTTTTTTAACTTTGTGGCTTACTGACGAAGAAACATGAAATTTGGTGATGGAGAAGAAACATATATTAAATATATTTACATATAATTTACCATAATTCAATGTGTAAAAGGTAAATATAAATAAGTTTGAACTTCAATATTTAATTTTAATTTTTACTTATTTAATTAAAATATATGTCATGGACTATAGTCTTTTATCTTTGTTTTTTAGTGGGGAAAAACCTAAAATTTTATGTTGGATTTGAAAAATAAAATATAATTAAATTTTTACACCTACTATAGTCTATTATGTACGGTGCTTAATGATAAAAAAATCTAAAACTTTGGGATGGTGAAGAAAAAACCTAAAATATTTGTCATTCATTTATAGTTTTTTAACTCTGTGGCTTACTGACAAAGAAACATGAAATTTGGTGATGGAGAAGAAACATATTGAATATATTTACATATAATTTACCATAATTCAATGTGAAAATGGTAAATATAAATAAATTTTAGCTTCATTATTTAATTTTAATTTTTACCTATATTATATAAAATATATGTCATGGACTATAGTCTTTTATCTTTGTTTTTTAGTGGGGAAAAACCTAAAATTTTATGTTGGAGTTCAAAAATAAAATATAATTAACTTTTTACACCTACTATAGTCTATTATGTACGGTGCTTAGTGATAAAAAAACCTAAGACTTTGGGATGGTGAAGAAAAAACCTAAAATATTTGTCATTCATTTATAGTTTTTTAACTATGTGGCTTACTGACGAAGAAACATAAAATTTGATGATGGAGAAGAAACATATTGAATATATTTACATATAATTTACGATATTTCAATTTGAAAAAGGTAAATATAAATAATTTTGAGCTTCATTATTTAATTTTAATTTTTACTTATTTAATTAAAATATATGTCGTGGACTATAGTCTTTTATCTTTGTTTTTTAGTGGGGAAAAACCTAAAATTTTATGTTGGAGTTCAAAAATAAAATATAATTAACTTTTTACACCTACTATAGTCTATTATGTACGGTGCTTAGTGATAAAAAAACCTAAGACTTTGGGATGGTGAAGAAAAAACCTAAAATATTTGTCATTCATTTATAGTTTTTTTTAACTTTGTGGCTTACTGACGAAGAAACATAAAATTTGATGATGGAGAAGAAACATATTGAATATATTTACATCTAGTTTACCATATTTCAATGTGAAAATAGTAAATATAAATAATTTTGAGCTTCATTATTTAATTTTAATTTTTACTTATTTAATTAAAATATATGTCGTGGACTATAGTCTTTTATCTTTGCTTTTTAGTGGGGAAAAACCTAAAATTTTATGTTGGATTTGAAAAATAAAATGTAATTAACTTTTTACACCTACTATAGTCTATTATGTACGGTGCTTACTGATAAAAAAACTTAAGACTTTGGGATGGTGAAGAAAAAACCTAAAATATTTGTCATTCATTTATAGTTTTTTAACTCTGTGGCTTACTGACGAAGAAACATAAAATTTGATGATGGAGAAGAAACATATTGAATATATTTATATCTAATTTACCATATTTCAACGTGAAAAAGGTAAATATAAATAATTTTGAGCTTCATTATTTAATTTTAATTTTTACTTATTTAATTAAAATATATGTCGTGGACTATAGTCTTTTATCTTTGTTTTTTAGTGGGGAAAAACCTAAAATTTTATGTTGGAGTTGAAAAATAAAATATAATTAATTTTTTACACCTACTATAGTCTATTATGTACGATGCTTAGTGATAAAAAAACCTAAGACTTTGGGATGGTGAAGAAAAAACCTATAATATTTGTCATTCATTTATAGTTTTTTAACTTTGTGGCTTACTGACGAAGAAACATGAAATTTGGTGATGGAGAAGAAACATATTAAATATATTTACATCTAATTTACCATAATTCAATGTGTAAAAGGTAAATATAAATAAGTTTGAGCTTCATTATTTAATTTTAATTTTTACTTATTTAATTAAAATATATGTCGTGGACTATAGTCTTTTATCTTTGTTTTTTAGTGGGGAAAAACCTAAAATTATATGTTGGATTTGAAAAATAAAATATAATTAACTTTTTACACCTACTATAGTCTATTATGTACGATGCTTAATGATAAAAAAATCTAAAACTTTGGGATGGTGAAGAAAAAACCTAAAATACTTGTCATTCATTTATAGTTTTTTAACTCTGTGGCTTACTGACAAAGAAACATGAAATTTGGTGATGGAGAAGAAACATATTGAATATATTTACATATAATTTACCATAATTCAATGTGAAAATGGTAAATATAAATAAATTTTAGCTTCATTATTTAATTTTAATTTTTACCTATATTATATAAAATATATGTCATGGACTATAGTCTTTTATCTTTGTTTTTTAGTGGGGAAAAACCTAAAATTTTATGTTGGAGTTCAAAAATAAAATATAATTAACTTTTTACACCTACTATAGTCTATTATGTACGGTGCTTAGTGATAAAAAAACCTAAGACTTTGGGATGGTGAAGAAAAAACCTAAAATATTTGTCATTCATTTATAGTTTTTTAACTATGTGGCTTACTGACGAAGAAACATAAATTTTGATGATGGAGAAGAAACATATTGAATATATTTACATATAATTTACGATATTTCAATTTGAAAAAGGTAAATATAAATAATTTTGAGCTTCATTATTTAATTTTAATTTTTACTTATTTAATTAAAATATATGTCGTGGACTATAGTCTTTTATCTTTGTTTTTTAGTGGGGAAAAACCTAAAATTTTATGTTGGAGTTCAAAAATAAAATATAATTAACTTTTTACACCTACTATAGTCTATTATGTACGGTGCTTAGTGATAAAAAAACCTAAGACTTTGGTATGGTGAAGAAAAAACCTAAAATATTTGTCATTCATTTATAGTTTTTTTTAACTTTGTGGCTTACTGACGAAGAAACATAAAATTTGATGATGGAGAAGAAACATATTGAATATATTTACATCTAATTTACCATATTTCAATGTGAAAATAGTAAATATAAATAATTTTGAGCTTCATTATTTAATTTTAATTTTTACTTATTTAATTAAAATATATGTCGTGGACTATAGTCTTTTATCTTTGCTTTTTAGTGGGGAAAAACCTAAAATTTTATGTTGGATTTGAAAAATAAAATGTAATTAACTTTTTACACCTACTATAGTCTATTATGTACGGTGCTTACTGATAAAAAAACTTAAGACTTTGGGATGGTGAAGAAAAAACCTAAAATATTTGTCATTCATTTATAGTTTTTTAACTCTGTGGCTTACTGACGAAGAAACATAAAATTTGATGATGGAGAAGAAACATATTGAATATATTTATATCTAATTTACCATATTTCAACGTGAAAAAGGTAAATATAAATAATTTTGAGCTTCATTATTTAATTTTAATTTTTACTTATTTAATTAAAATATATGTCGTGGACTATAGTCTTTTATCTTTGTTTTTTAGTGGGGAAAAACCTAAAATTTTATGTTGGAGTTGAAAAATAAAATATAATTAATTTTTTACACCTACTATAGTCTATTATGTACGATGCTTAGTGATAAAAAAACCTAAGACTTTGGGATGGTGAAGAAAAAACCTATAATATTTGTCATTCATTTATAGTTTTTTAACTTTGTGGCTTACTGACGAAGAAACATGAAATTTGATGATGGAGAAGAAACATATTAAATATATTTACATCTAATTTACCATAATTCAATGTGTAAAAGGTAAATATAAATAAGTTTGAGCTTCATTATTTAATTTTAATTTTTACTTATTTAATTAAAATATATGTCGTGGACTATAGTCTTTTATCTTTGTTTTTTAGTGGGGAAAAACCTAAAATTATATGTTGGATTTGAAAAATAAAATATAATTAACTTTTTACACCTACTATAGTCTATTATGTACGATGCTTAATGATAAAAAAATCTAAAACTTTGGGATGGTGAAGAAAAAACCTAAAATACTTGTCATTCATTTATAGTTTTTTAACTCTGTGGCTTACTGACAAAGAAACATGAAATTTGGTGATGGAGAAGAAACATATTGAATATATTTACATATAATTTACCATAATTCAATGTGAAAAAGGTAAATATAAATAAATTTGAGCTTCATTATTTAATTTTAATTTTTACCTATATTATATAAAATATATGTCATGGACTATAGTCTTTTATCTTTGTTTTTTAGTGGGGAAAAACCTAAAATTTTATGTTGGAGTTCAAAAATAAAATATAATTAACTTTTTACACCTACTATAGTCTATTATGTACGGTGCTTAGTGATAAAAAACCTAAGACTTTGGGATGGTGAAGAAAAAACCTAAAATATTTGTCATTCATTTATAGTTTTTTAACTATGTGGCTTACTGACGAAGAAACATAAAATTTGATGATGGAGAAGAAACATATTGAATATATTTACATCTAATTTACCATATTTCAATGTGAAAAAGGTAAATATAAATAATTTTGAGCTTCATTATTTAATTTTAATTTTTACTTATTTAATTAAAATATATGTCGTGGACTATAGTCTTTTATCTTTGTTTTTTAGTGGGGAAAAACCTAAAATTTTATGTTGGATTTAAAAAATAAAATATAATTAACTTTTTACACCTACTATAGTCTATTCTATACGGTGCTTAGTGATAAAGAAACTTAAGACTTTGGGATGGTGAAGAAAAAACCTAAAATATTTGTCATTCATTTATAGTTTTTTAACTCTGTGGCTTACTGACGAAGAAACATGAAATTTGGTGATGGAGAAGAAACATATTGAATATATTTACATCTAATTTACCATAATTCAATGTGAAAAAGGTAAATATAAATAAGTTTGAGCTTCATTATTTAATTTTAATTTTTACCTATATTATATAAAATATATGTCATGGACTATAGTCTTTTATCTTTCTTTTTTAGTGGGGAAAAACCTAAAATTTTATGTTGGATTTGAAAAATAAATAAAAATTAACTTTTTAGACCTACTATAGTCTATTATGTACGGTGCTTAGTGATAAAAAACCTAAGACGTTGGGATGGTGAAGAAAAAACCTAAAGTATTGTCATTCATTTGTAGTTTTTTAAACTTTGTGACTTACTGACGAAGAAACATGAAATTTGGCGATTAAGAAGAAACATATTGAATATATTTACATCTAATTTACCATAATTCAATGTGAAAAAGGTAAATATAAATAAGTTTGAGCTTCATTATTTAATTTTAATTTTTACCTATATTATATAAAATATATGTCATGGTCTATAGTCTTTTATCTTTGTTTTTTAGTAGGGAAAAACCTAAAATTTTATGTTGGAGTTGAAAAATGTAATATAATTAATTTTTTACACCTACTATAGTCTATTATGTACGGTGCTAAGTGATAAAAAAAACCTAAGACTTTGGGATGGTGAAGAAAAAACCTAAAATATTTGTCATTCATTTATATTTTTTAACTATGTGGCTTACTGACGAAGAAACATGAAATTTGGTGATGGAGAAGAAACATATTGAATATATTTACATCTAATTTACCATAATTCAATGTGAAAAATGTAAATATAAATAAGTTTGAGCTTCATTATTTAATTTTAATTTTTTCCTATATTATATAAAATATATGTCATGGACTATAGTCTTTTATCTTTGTTTTTTAGTGGGGAAAAACCTAAAATTTTATGTTGGAGTTCAAAAATAAAATATAATTAACTTTTTACACCTACTATAGTCTATTATGTACGGTGCTTAGTGATAAAAAAACCTAAGACTTTGGGATGGTGAAGAAAAAACCTAAAATATTTGTCATTCATTTATAGTTTTTTTAACTCTGTGGCTCACTGACGAAGAAACATAAAATTTGGTGATGGAGAAGAAACATATTGAATATATTTACATCTAATTTACCATATTTCAATGTGAAAATAGTAAATATAAATAATTTTGAGCTTCATTATTTAATTTTAATTTTTACTTATTTAATTAAAATATATGTCGTGGACTATATAGTCTTTTATCTTTGTTTTTTAGTGGGGAAAAATATAAAATTTTATGTTGGATTTGAAAAATAAAATATAATTAACTTTTTACACCTACTATAGTCTATTATGTACGGTGGTTACTGATAAAAAAACTTAAGACTTTGGGATGGTGAAGAAAAAACCTAAAATATTTGTCATTCATTTATAGTTTTTTAACTATGTGGCTTACTGACGAAGAAACATGAAATTTGGTGATGGAGAAGAAACATATTGAATATATTTACATCTAATTTACTATAATTCAATGTGAAAAAGGTAAATATAAATAAGTTTGAGCTTCATTATTTAATTTTAATTTTTACCTATATTATATAAAATATATGTCATGGACTATAGTCTTTTATCTTTCTTTTTTAGTGGGGAAAAACCTAAAATTTTATGTTGGAGTTGAAAAATAAAATAAAATTAAGTTTTTACACCTACTATAGTCTATTATGTACGGTGCTTAGTGATAAAAAACCTAAGACTTTGGGATGGTGAAGAAAAAACCTAAAGTATTGTCATTCATTTGTAGTTTTTTTAAATTTGTGACTTACTGACGAAGAAACATGAAATTTGGCGATTAAGAAGAAACATATTGAATATATTTACATCTAATTTACCATAATTCAATGTGAAAAAGGTAAATATAAATAAGTTTGAGCTTCATTATTTAATTTTAATTTTTACCTATATTATATAAAATATATGTCATGGTCTATAGTCTTTTATCTTTGTTTTTTAGTGGGGAAAAACCTAAATTTTTATGTTGGAGTTGAAAAATGAAATATAATTAATTTTTTACACCTACTATAGTCTATTATGTACGGTGCTAAGTGATAAAAAAAACCTAAGACTTTGGGATGGTGAAGAAAAAACCTAAAATATTTGTCATTCATTTATATTTTTTAACTATGTGGCTTACTGACGAAGAAACATGAAATTTGGTGATGGAGAAGAAACATATTGAATATATTTACATCTATATTACCATAATTCAATGTGAAAAATGTAAATATAAATAAGTTTGAGCTTCATTATTTAATTTTAATTTTTTCCTATATTATATAAAATATATGTCATGGACTATAGTCTTTTATCTTTGTTTTTTAGTGGGGAAAAACCTAAAATTTTATGTTGGAGTTCAAAAATAAAATATAATTAACTTTTTACACCTACTATAGTCTATTATGTACGGTGCTTAGTGATAAAAAAACCTAAGACTTTGGGATGGTGAAGAAAAAACCTAAAATATTTGTCATTCATTTATAGTTTTTTTAACTCTGTGGCTTACTGACGAAGAAACATAAAATTTGATGATGGAGAAGAAACATATTGAATATATTTACATCTAATTTACCATATTTCAATGTGAAAATAGTAAATATAAATAATTTTGAGCTTCATTATTTAATTTTAATTTTTACTTATTTAATTAAAATATATGTCGTGGAGTATAGTCTTTTATCTTTGTTTTTTAGTGGGGAAAAACCTAAAATTTTATGTTGGATTTGAAAAATAAAATATAATTAACTTTTTACACCTACTATAGTCTATTATGTACGGTGCTTACTGATAAAAAAACTTAAGACTTTGGGATGGTGAAGAAAAATCCTAAAATATTTGTCATTCATTTATAGTTTTTTAACTCTGTGGCTTACTGACGAAGAAACATAAAATTTGATGATGGAGAAGAAACATATTGAATATATTTATATCTAATTTACCATATTTCAACGTGAAAAAGGTAAATATAAATAATTTTGAGCTTCATTATTTAATTTTAATTTTTACTTATTTAATTAAAATATATGTCGTGGACTATAGTCTTTTATCTTTGTTTTTTAGTGGGGAAAAACCTAAAATTTTATGTTGGAGTTGAAAAATAAAATATAATTAACTTTTTACACCTACTATAGTCTATTATGTACGGTGCTTAGTGATAAAAAAACATAAGACTTTGGGATGGTGAAGAAAAAACCTATAATATTTGTCATTCATTTATAGTTTTTTAACTTTGTGGCTTACTGACGAAGAAACATGAAATTTGGTGATGGAGAAGAAACATATATTAAATATATTTACATATAATTTACCATAATTCAATGTGTAAAAGGTAAATATAAATAAGTTTGAACTTCAATATTTAATTTTAATTTTTACTTATTTAATTAAAATATATGTCATGGACTATAGTCTTTTATCTTTGTTTTTTAGTGGGGAAAAACCTAAAATTTTATGTTGGATTTGAAAAATAAAATATAATTAAATTTTTACACCTACTATAGTCTATTATGTACGGTGCTTAATGATAAAAAAATCTAAAACTTTGGGATGGTGAAGAAAAAACCTAAAATATTTGTCATTCATTTATAGTTTTTTAACTCTGTGGCTTACTGACAAAGAAACATGAAATTTGGTGATGGAGAAGAAACATATTGAATATATTTACATATAATTTACCATAATTCAATGTGAAAATGGTAAATATAAATAAATTTTAGCTTCATTATTTAATTTTAATTTTTACCTATATTATATAAAATATATGTCATGGACTATAGTCTTTTATCTTTGTTTTTTAGTGGGGAAAAACCTAAAATTTTATGTTGGAGTTCAAAAATAAAATATAATTAACTTTTTACACCTACTATAGTCTATTATGTACGGTGCTTAGTGATAAAAAAACCTAAGACTTTGGGATGGTGAAGAAAAAACCTAAAATATTTGTCATTCATTTATAGTTTTTTAACTATGTGGCTTACTGACGAAGAAACATAAAATTTGATGATGGAGAAGAAACATATTGAATATATTTACATATAATTTACGATATTTCAATTTGAAAAAGGTAAATATAAATAATTTTGAGCTTCATTATTTAATTTTAATTTTTACTTATTTAATTAAAATATATGTCGTGGACTATAGTCTTTTATCTTTGTTTTTTAGTGGGGAAAAACCTAAAATTTTATGTTGGAGTTCAAAAATAAAATATAATTAACTTTTTACACCTACTATAGTCTATTATGTACGGTGCTTAGTGATAAAAAAACCTAAGACTTTGGGATGGTGAAGAAAAAACCTAAAATATTTGTCATTCATTTATAGTTTTTTTTAACTTTGTGGCTTACTGACGAAGAAACATAAAATTTGATGATGGAGAAGAAACATATTGAATATATTTACATCTAGTTTACCATATTTCAATGTGAAAATAGTAAATATAAATAATTTTGAGCTTCATTATTTAATTTTAATTTTTACTTATTTAATTAAAATATATGTCGTGGACTATAGTCTTTTATCTTTGCTTTTTAGTGGGGAAAAACCTAAAATTTTATGTTGGATTTGAAAAATAAAATGTAATTAACTTTTTACACCTACTATAGTCTATTATGTACGGTGCTTACTGATAAAAAAACTTAAGACTTTGGGATGGTGAAGAAAAAACCTAAAATATTTGTCATTCATTTATAGTTTTTTAACTCTGTGGCTTACTGACGAAGAAACATAAAATTTGATGATGGAGAAGAAACATATTGAATATATTTATATCTAATTTACCATATTTCAACGTGAAAAAGGTAAATATAAATAATTTTGAGCTTCATTATTTAATTTTAATTTTTACTTATTTAATTAAAATATATGTCGTGGACTATAGTCTTTTATCTTTGTTTTTTAGTGGGGAAAAACCTAAAATTTTATGTTGGAGTTGAAAAATAAAATATAATTAATTTTTTACACCTACTATAGTCTATTATGTACGATGCTTAGTGATAAAAAAACCTAAGACTTTGGGATGGTGAAGAAAAAACCTATAATATTTGTCATTCATTTATAGTTTTTTAACTTTGTGGCTTACTGACGAAGAAACATGAAATTTGGTGATGGAGAAGAAACATATTAAATATATTTACATCTAATTTACCATAATTCAATGTGTAAAAGGTAAATATAAATAAGTTTGAGCTTCATTATTTAATTTTAATTTTTACTTATTTAATTAAAATATATGTCGTGGACTATAGTCTTTTATCTTTGTTTTTTAGTGGGGAAAAACCTAAAATTATATGTTGGATTTGAAAAATAAAATATAATTAACTTTTTACACCTACTATAGTCTATTATGTACGATGCTTAATGATAAAAAAATCTAAAACTTTGGGATGGTGAAGAAAAAACCTAAAATACTTGTCATTCATTTATAGTTTTTTAACTCTGTGGCTTACTGACAAAGAAACATGAAATTTGGTGATGGAGAAGAAACATATTGAATATATTTACATATAATTTACCATAATTCAATGTGAAAATGGTAAATATAAATAAATTTTAGCTTCATTATTTAATTTTAATTTTTACCTATATTATATAAAATATATGTCATGGACTATAGTCTTTTATCTTTGTTTTTTAGTGGGGAAAAACCTAAAATTTTATGTTGGAGTTCAAAAATAAAATATAATTAACTTTTTACACCTACTATAGTCTATTATGTACGGTGCTTAGTGATAAAAAAACCTAAGACTTTGGGATGGTGAAGAAAAAACCTAAAATATTTGTCATTCATTTATAGTTTTTTTAACTCTGTGGCTCACTGACGAAGAAACATAAAATTTGGTGATGGAGAAGAAACATATTGAATATATTTACATCTAATTTACCATATTTCAATGTGAAAATAGTAAATATAAATAATTTTGAGCTTCATTATTTAATTTTAATTTTTACTTATTTAATTAAAATATATGTCGTGGACTATATAGTCTTTTATCTTTGTTTTTTAGTGGGGAAAAATATAAAATTTTATGTTGGATTTGAAAAATAAAATATAATTAACTTTTTACACCTACTATAGTCTATTATGTACGGTGGTTACTGATAAAAAAACTTAAGACTTTGGGATGGTGAAGAAAAAACCTAAAATATTTGTCATTCATTTATAGTTTTTTAACTATGTGGCTTACTGACGAAGAAACATGAAATTTGGTGATGGAGAAGAAACATATTGAATATATTTACATCTAATTTACTATAATTCAATGTGAAAAAGGTAAATATAAATAAGTTTGAGCTTCATTATTTAATTTTAATTTTTACCTATATTATATAAAATATATGTCATGGACTATAGTCTTTTATCTTTCTTTTTTAGTGGGGAAAAACCTAAAATTTTATGTTGGAGTTGAAAAATAAAATAAAATTAAGTTTTTACACCTACTATAGTCTATTATGTACGGTGCTTAGTGATAAAAAACCTAAGACTTTGGGATGGTGAAGAAAAAACCTAAAGTATTGTCATTCATTTGTAGTTTTTTTAAATTTGTGACTTACTGACGAAGAAACATGAAATTTGGCGATTAAGAAGAAACATATTGAATATATTTACATCTAATTTACCATAATTCAATGTGAAAAAGGTAAATATAAATAAGTTTGAGCTTCATTATTTAATTTTAATTTTTACCTATATTATATAAAATATATGTCATGGTCTATAGTCTTTTATCTTTGTTTTTTAGTGGGGAAAAACCTAAATTTTTATGTTGGAGTTGAAAAATGAAATATAATTAATTTTTTACACCTACTATAGTCTATTATGTACGGTGCTAAGTGATAAAAAAAACCTAAGACTTTGGGATGGTGAAGAAAAAACCTAAAATATTTGTCATTCATTTATATTTTTTAACTATGTGGCTTACTGACGAAGAAACATGAAATTTGGTGATGGAGAAGAAACATATTGAATATATTTACATCTATATTACCATAATTCAATGTGAAAAATGTAAATATAAATAAGTTTGAGCTTCATTATTTAATTTTAATTTTTTCCTATATTATATAAAATATATGTCATGGACTATAGTCTTTTATCTTTGTTTTTTAGTGGGGAAAAACCTAAAATTTTATGTTGGAGTTCAAAAATAAAATATAATTAACTTTTTACACCTACTATAGTCTATTATGTACGGTGCTTAGTGATAAAAAAACCTAAGACTTTGGGATGGTGAAGAAAAAACCTAAAATATTTGTCATTCATTTATAGTTTTTTTAACTCTGTGGCTTACTGACGAAGAAACATAAAATTTGATGATGGAGAAGAAACATATTGAATATATTTACATCTAATTTACCATATTTCAATGTGAAAATAGTAAATATAAATAATTTTGAGCTTCATTATTTAATTTTAATTTTTACTTATTTAATTAAAATATATGTCGTGGAGTATAGTCTTTTATCTTTGTTTTTTAGTGGGGAAAAACCTAAAATTTTATGTTGGATTTGAAAAATAAAATATAATTAACTTTTTACACCTACTATAGTCTATTATGTACGGTGCTTACTGATAAAAAAACTTAAGACTTTGGGATGGTGAAGAAAAATCCTAAAATATTTGTCATTCATTTATAGTTTTTTAACTCTGTGGCTTACTGACGAAGAAACATAAAATTTGATGATGGAGAAGAAACATATTGAATATATTTATATCTAATTTACCATATTTCAACGTGAAAAAGGTAAATATAAATAATTTTGAGCTTCATTATTTAATTTTAATTTTTACTTATTTAATTAAAATATATGTCGTGGACTATAGTCTTTTATCTTTGTTTTTTAGTGGGGAAAAACCTAAAATTTTATGTTGGAGTTGAAAAATAAAATATAATTAACTTTTTACACCTACTATAGTCTATTATGTACGGTGCTTAGTGATAAAAAAACATAAGACTTTGGGATGGTGAAGAAAAAACCTATAATATTTGTCATTCATTTATAGTTTTTTAACTTTGTGGCTTACTGACGAAGAAACATGAAATTTGGTGATGGAGAAGAAACATATATTAAATATATTTACATATAATTTACCATAATTCAATGTGTAAAAGGTAAATATAAATAAGTTTGAACTTCAATATTTAATTTTAATTTTTACTTATTTAATTAAAATATATGTCATGGACTATAGTCTTTTATCTTTGTTTTTTAGTGGGGAAAAACCTAAAATTTTATGTTGGATTTGAAAAATAAAATATAATTAAATTTTTACACCTACTATAGTCTATTATGTACGGTGCTTAATGATAAAAAAATCTAAAACTTTGGGATGGTGAAGAAAAAACCTAAAATATTTGTCATTCATTTATAGTTTTTTAACTCTGTGGCTTACTGACAAAGAAACATGAAATTTGGTGATGGAGAAGAAACATATTGAATATATTTACATATAATTTACCATAATTCAATGTGAAAATGGTAAATATAAATAAATTTTAGCTTCATTATTTAATTTTAATTTTTACCTATATTATATAAAATATATGTCATGGACTATAGTCTTTTATCTTTGTTTTTTAGTGGGGAAAAACCTAAAATTTTATGTTGGAGTTCAAAAATAAAATATAATTAACTTTTTACACCTACTATAGTCTATTATGTACGGTGCTTAGTGATAAAAAACCTAAGACTTTGGGATGGTGAAGAAAAAACCTAAAATATTTGTCATTCATTTATAGTTTTTTAACTATGTGGCTTACTGACGAAGAAACATAAAATTTGATGATGGAGAAGAAACATATTGAATATATTTACATATAATTTACGATATTTCAATTTGAAAAAGGTAAATATAAATAATTTTGAGCTTCATTATTTAATTTTAATTTTTACTTATTTAATTAAAATATATGTCGTGGACTATAGTCTTTTATCTTTGTTTTTTAGTGGGGAAAAACCTAAAATTTTATGTTGGAGTTCAAAAATAAAATATAATTAACTTTTTACACCTACTATAGTCTATTATGTACGGTGCTTAGTGATAAAAAAACCTAAGACTTTGGGATGGTGAAGAAAAAACCTAAAATATTTGTCATTCATTTATAGTTTTTTTTAACTTTGTGGCTTACTGACGAAGAAACATAAAATTTGATGATGGAGAAGAAACATATTGAATATATTTACATCTAATTTACCATATTTCAATGTGAAAATAGTAAATATAAATAATTTTGAGCTTCATTATTTAATTTTAATTTTTACTTATTTAATTAAAATATATGTCGTGGACTATAGTCTTTTATCTTTGCTTTTTAGTGGGGAAAAACCTAAAATTTTATGTTGGATTTGAAAAATAAAATGTAATTAACTTTTTACACCTACTATAGTCTATTATGTACGGTGCTTACTGATAAAAAAACTTAAGACTTTGGGATGGTGAAGAAAAAACCTAAAATATTTGTCATTCATTTATAGTTTTTTAACTCTGTGGCTTACTGACGAAGAAACATAAAATTTGATGATGGAGAAGAAACATATTGAATATATTTATATCTAATTTACCATATTTCAACGTGAAAAAGGTAAATATAAATAATTTTGAGCTTCATTATTTAATTTTAATTTTTACTTATTTAATTAAAATATATGTCGTGGACTATAGTCTTTTATCTTTGTTTTTTAGTGGGGAAAAACCTAAAATTTTATGTTGGAGTTGAAAAATAAAATATAATTAATTTTTTACACCTACTATAGTCTATTATGTACGATGCTTAGTGATAAAAAAACCTAAGACTTTGGGATGGTGAAGAAAAAACCTATAATATTTGTCATTCATTTATAGTTTTTTAACTTTGTGGCTTACTGACGAAGAAACATGAAATTTGGTGATGGAGAAGAAACATATTAAATATATTTACATCTAATTTACCATAATTCAATGTGTAAAAGGTAAATATAAATAAGTTTGAGCTTCATTATTTAATTTTAATTTTTACCTATATTATATAAAATATATGTCATAGTCTATAGTCTTTTATCTTTGTTTTTTAGTGGGGAAAAACCTAAAATTTTATGTTGGATTTGAAAAATAAAATATAATTAACTTTTTACACCTACTATAGTCTATTATGTACGGTGCTTAATGATAAAAAAATCTAAAACTTTGGGATGGTGAAGAAAAAACCTAAAAATTTTTGTCATTCATTTATAGTTTTTTAACTCTGTGGCTTACTGACAAAGAAACATGAAATTTGGTGATGGAGAAGAAACATATTGAATATATTTACATATAATTTACCATAATTCAATGTGAAAAAGGTAAATATAAATAAATTTGAGCTTCATTATTTAATTTTAATTTTTACCTATATTATATAAAATATATGTCATGGACTATAGTCTTTTATCTTTGTTTTTTAGTGGGAAAAAACCTAAAATTTTATGTTGGAGTTCAAAAATAAAATATAATTAACTTTTTACACCTACTATAGTCTATTATGTACGGTGCTTAGTGATAAAAAACCTAAGACTTTGGGATGGTGAAGAAAAAACCTAAAATATTTGTCATTCATTTATAGTTTTTTAACTATGTGGCTTACTGACGAAGAAACATAAAATTTGATGATGGAGAAGAAACATATTGAATATATTTACATCTAATTTACTATATTTCAATGTGAAAAAGGTAAATATAAATAATTTTGAGCTTCATTATTTAATTTTAATTTTTACTTATTTAATTAAAATATATGTCGTGGACTATATAGTCTTTTATCTTTGTTTTTTAGTGGGGAAAAATATAAAATTTTATGTTGGATTTGAAAAATAAAATATAATTAACTTTTTACACCTACTATAGTCTATTATGTACGGTGGTTACTGATAAAAAAACTTAAGACTTTGGGATGGTGAAGAAAAAACCTAAAATATTTGTCATTCATTTATAGTTTTTTAACTATGTGGCTTACTGACGAAGAAACATGAAATTTGGTGATGGAGAAGAAACATATTGAATATATTTACATCTAATTTACTATAATTCAATGTGAAAAAGGTAAATATAAATAAGTTTGAGCTTCATTATTTAATTTTAATTTTTACCTATATTATATAAAATATATGTCATGGACTATAGTCTTTTATCTTTCTTTTTTAGTGGGGAAAAACCTAAAATTTTATGTTGGAGTTGAAAAATAAAATAAAATTAAGTTTTTACACCTACTATAGTCTATTATGTACGGTGCTTAGTGATAAAAAACCTAAGACTTTGGGATGGTGAAGAAAAAACCTAAAGTATTGTCATTCATTTGTAGTTTTTTTAAATTTGTGACTTACTGACGAAGAAACATGAAATTTGGCGATTAAGAAGAAACATATTGAATATATTTACATCTAATTTACCATAATTCAATGTGAAAAAGGTAAATATAAATAAGTTTGAGCTTCATTATTTAATTTTAATTTTTACCTATATTATATAAAATATATGTCATGGTCTATAGTCTTTTATCTTTGTTTTTTAGTGGGGAAAAACCTAAATTTTTATGTTGGAGTTGAAAAATGAAATATAATTAATTTTTTACACCTACTATAGTCTATTATGTACGGTGCTAAGTGATAAAAAAAACCTAAGACTTTGGGATGGTGAAGAAAAAACCTAAAATATTTGTCATTCATTTATATTTTTTAACTATGTGGCTTACTGACGAAGAAACATGAAATTTGGTGATGGAGAAGAAACATATTGAATATATTTACATCTATATTACCATAATTCAATGTGAAAAATGTAAATATAAATAAGTTTGAGCTTCATTATTTAATTTTAATTTTTTCCTATATTATATAAAATATATGTCATGGACTATAGTCTTTTATCTTTGTTTTTTAGTGGGGAAAAACCTAAAATTTTATGTTGGAGTTCAAAAATAAAATATAATTAACTTTTTACACCTACTATAGTCTATTATGTACGGTGCTTAGTGATAAAAAAACCTAAGACTTTGGGATGGTGAAGAAAAAACCTAAAATATTTGTCATTCATTTATAGTTTTTTTAACTCTGTGGCTTACTGACGAAGAAACATAAAATTTGATGATGGAGAAGAAACATATTGAATATATTTACATCTAATTTACCATATTTCAATGTGAAAATAGTAAATATAAATAATTTTGAGCTTCATTATTTAATTTTAATTTTTACTTATTTAATTAAAATATATGTCGTGGAGTATAGTCTTTTATCTTTGTTTTTTAGTGGGGAAAAACCTAAAATTTTATGTTGGATTTGAAAAATAAAATATAATTAACTTTTTACACCTACTATAGTCTATTATGTACGGTGCTTACTGATAAAAAAACTTAAGACTTTGGGATGGTGAAGAAAAATCCTAAAATATTTGTCATTCATTTATAGTTTTTTAACTCTGTGGCTTACTGACGAAGAAACATAAAATTTGATGATGGAGAAGAAACATATTGAATATATTTATATCTAATTTACCATATTTCAACGTGAAAAAGGTAAATATAAATAATTTTGAGCTTCATTATTTAATTTTAATTTTTACTTATTTAATTAAAATATATGTCGTGGACTATAGTCTTTTATCTTTGTTTTTTAGTGGGGAAAAACCTAAAATTTTATGTTGGAGTTGAAAAATAAAATATAATTAACTTTTTACACCTACTATAGTCTATTATGTACGGTGCTTAGTGATAAAAAAACATAAGACTTTGGGATGGTGAAGAAAAAACCTATAATATTTGTCATTCATTTATAGTTTTTTAACTTTGTGGCTTACTGACGAAGAAACATGAAATTTGGTGATGGAGAAGAAACATATATTAAATATATTTACATATAATTTACCATAATTCAATGTGTAAAAGGTAAATATAAATAAGTTTGAACTTCAATATTTAATTTTAATTTTTACTTATTTAATTAAAATATATGTCATGGACTATAGTCTTTTATCTTTGTTTTTTAGTGGGGAAAAACCTAAAATTTTATGTTGGATTTGAAAAATAAAATATAATTAAATTTTTACACCTACTATAGTCTATTATGTACGGTGCTTAATGATAAAAAAATCTAAAACTTTGGGATGGTGAAGAAAAAACCTAAAATATTTGTCATTCATTTATAGTTTTTTAACTCTGTGGCTTACTGACAAAGAAACATGAAATTTGGTGATGGAGAAGAAACATATTGAATATATTTACATATAATTTACCATAATTCAATGTGAAAATGGTAAATATAAATAAATTTTAGCTTCATTATTTAATTTTAATTTTTACCTATATTATATAAAATATATGTCATGGACTATAGTCTTTTATCTTTGTTTTTTAGTGGGGAAAAACCTAAAATTTTATGTTGGAGTTCAAAAATAAAATATAATTAACTTTTTACACCTACTATAGTCTATTATGTACGGTGCTTAGTGATAAAAAACCTAAGACTTTGGGATGGTGAAGAAAAAACCTAAAATATTTGTCATTCATTTATAGTTTTTTAACTATGTGGCTTACTGACGAAGAAACATAAAATTTGATGATGGAGAAGAAACATATTGAATATATTTACATATAATTTACGATATTTCAATTTGAAAAAGGTAAATATAAATAATTTTGAGCTTCATTATTTAATTTTAATTTTTACTTATTTAATTAAAATATATGTCGTGGACTATAGTCTTTTATCTTTGTTTTTTAGTGGGGAAAAACCTAAAATTTTATGTTGGAGTTCAAAAATAAAATATAGTTAACTTTTTACACCTACTATAGTCTATTATGTACGGTGCTTAGTGATAAAAAAACCTAAGACTTTGGGATGGTGAAGAAAAAACCTAAAATATTTGTCATTCATTTATAGTTTTTTTTAACTTTGTGGCTTACTGACGAAGAAACATAAAATTTGATGATGGAGAAGAAACATATTGAATATATTTACATCTAATTTACCATATTTCAATGTGAAAATAGTAAATATAAATAATTTTGAGCTTCATTATTTAATTTTAATTTTTACTTATTTAATTAAAATATATGTCGTGGACTATAGTCTTTTATCTTTGCTTTTTAGTGGGGAAAAACCTAAAATTTTATGTTGGATTTGAAAAATAAAATGTAATTAACTTTTTACACCTACTATAGTCTATTATGTACGGTGCTTACTGATAAAAAAACTTAAGACTTTGGGATGGTGAAGAAAAAACCTAAAATATTTGTCATTCATTTATAGTTTTTTAACTCTGTGGCTTACTGACGAAGAAACATAAAATTTGATGATGGAGAAGAAACATATTGAATATATTTATATCTAATTTACCATATTTCAACGTGAAAAAGGTAAATATAAATAATTTTGAGCTTCATTATTTAATTTTAATTTTTACTTATTTAATTAAAATATATGTCGTGGACTATAGTCTTTTATCTTTGTTTTTTAGTGGGGAAAAACCTAAAATTTTATGTTGGAGTTGAAAAATAAAATATAATTAATTTTTTACACCTACTATAGTCTATTATGTACGATGCTTAGTGATAAAAAAACCTAAGACTTTGGGATGGTGAAGAAAAAACCTATAATATTTGTCATTCATTTATAGTTTTTTTACTTTGTGGCTTACTGACGAAGAAACATGAAATTTGGTGATGGAGAAGAAACATATTAAATATATTTACATCTAATTTACCATAATTCAATGTGTAAAAGGTAAATATAAATAAGTTTGAGCTTCATTATTTAATTTTAATTTTTACCTATATTATATAAAATATATGTCATAGTCTATAGTCTTTTATCTTTGTTTTTTAGTGGGGAAAAACCTAAAATTTTATGTTGGATTTGAAAAATAAAATATAATTAACTTTTTACACCTACTATAGTCTATTATGTACGGTGCTTAATGATAAAAAAATCTAAAACTTTGGGATGGTGAAGAAAAAACCTAAAAATTTTTGTCATTCATTTATAGTTTTTTAACTCTGTGGCTTACTGACAAAGAAACATGAAATTTGGTGATGGAGAAGAAACATATTGAATATATTTACATATAATTTACCATAATTCAATGTGAAAAAGGTAAATATAAATAAATTTGAGCTTCATTATTTAATTTTAATTTTTACCTATATTATATAAAATATATGTCATGGACTATAGTCTTTTATCTTTGTTTTTTAGTGGGAAAAAACCTAAAATTTTATGTTGGAGTTCAAAAATAAAATATAATTAACTTTTTACACCTACTATAGTCTATTATGTACGGTGCTTAGTGATAAAAAACCTAAGACTTTGGGATGGTGAAGAAAAAACCTAAAATATTTGTCATTCATTTATAGTTTTTTAACTATGTGGCTTACTGACGAAGAAACATAAAATTTGATGATGGAGAAGAAACATATTGAATATATTTACATCTAATTTACTATATTTCAATGTGAAAAAGGTAAATATAAATAATTTTGAGCTTCATTATTTAATTTTAATTTTTACTTATTTAATTAAAATATATGTCGTGGACTATATAGTCTTTTATCTTTGTTTTTTAGTGGGGAAAAATATAAAATTTTATGTTGGATTTGAAAAATAAAATATAATTAACTTTTTACACCTACTATAGTCTATTATGTACGGTGGTTACTGATAAAAAAACTTAAGACTTTGGGATGGTGAAGAAAAAACCTAAAATATTTGTCATTCATTTATAGTTTTTTAACTATGTGGCTTACTGACGAAGAAACATGAAATTTGGTGACGGAGAAGAAACATATTTAATATATTTACATCTAATTTACCATAATTCAATGTGAAAAAGGTAAATATAAATAAGTTTGAGCTTCATTATTTAATTTTAATTTTTACCTATATTATATAAAATATATGTCATGGACTATAGTCTTTTATCTTTCTTTTTTAGTGGGGAAAAACCTAAACTTTTATGTTGGATTTGAAAAATAAATAAAAATTAACTTTTTACACCTAGTATAGTCTATTATGTACGGTGCTTAGTGATAAAAAACCTAAGACGTTGGGATGGTGAAGAAAAAACCTAAAGTATTGCCATTCATTTGTAGTTTTTTAAACTTTGTGACTTACTGACGAAGAAACATGAAATTTGGCGATTAAGAAGAAACATATTGAATATATTTACATCTAATTTACCATAATTCAATGTGAAAAAGGTAAATATAAATAAGTTTGAGCTTCATTATTTAATTTTAATTTTTACCTATATTATATAAAATATATGTCATGGTCTATAGTCTTTTATCTTTGTTTTTTAGTAGGGACAAACCTAAAATTTTATGTTGGAGTTGAAAAATGTAATATAATTAATTTTTTACACCTACTATAGTCTATTATGTACGGTGCTAAGTGATAAAAAAAACCTAAGACTTTGGGATGGTGAAGAAAAAACCTAAAATATTTGTCATTCATTTATATTTTTTAACTATGTGGCTTACTGACGAAGAAACATGAAATTTGGTGATGGAGAAGAAACATATTGAATATATTTACATCTAATTTACCATAATTCAATGTGAAAAATGTAAATATAAATAAGTTTGAGCTTCATTATTTAATTTTAATTTTTTCCTATATTATATAAAATATATGTCATGGACTATAGTCTTTTATCTTTGTTTTTTAGTGGGGAAAAACCTAAAATTTTATGTTGGAGTTCAAAAATAAAATATAATTAACTTTTTACACCTACTATAGTCTATTATGTACGGTGCTTAGTGATAAAAAAACCTAAGACTTTGGGATGGTGAAGAAAAAACCTAAAATATTTGTCATTCATTTATAGTTTTTTTAACTCTGTGGCTTACTGACGAAGAAACATAAAATTTGATGATGGAGAAGAAACATATTGAATATATTTATATCTAATTTACCATATTTCAATGTGAAAATAATAAATATAAATAATTTTGAGCTTCATTATTTAATTTTAATTTTTACTTATTTAATTAAAATATATGTCGTGGACTATAGTCTTTTATCTTTGTTTTTTAGTGGGGAAAAATATAAAATTTTATGTTGGATTTGAAAAATAAAATATAATTAACTTTTTACACATACTATAGTCTATTATGTACGGTGGTTACTGATAAAAAAACTTAAGACTTTGGGATGGTGAAGAAAAAACCTAAAATATTTGTCATTCATTTATAGTTTTTTAACTATGTGGCTTACTGACGAAGAAACATGAAATTTGGTGATGGAGAAGAAACATATTGAATATATTTACATCTAATTTACCATAATTCAATGTGAAAAAGGTAAATATAAATAAGTTTGAGCTTCATTATTTAATTTTAATTTTTACCTATATTATATAAAATATATGTCATGGACTATAGTCTTTTATCTTTCTTTTTTAGTGGGGAAAAACCTAAAATTTTATGTTGGAGTTGAAAAATAAAATAAAATTAACTTTTTACACCTACTATAGTCTATTATGTACGGTGCTTAGTGATAAAAAACCTAAGACTTTGGGATGGTGAAGAAAAAACCTAAAGTATTGTCATTCATTTGTAGTTTTTTTAAATTTGTGATTTACTGACGAAGAAACATGAAATTTGGCGATTAAGAAGAAACATATTGAATATATTTACATCTAATTTACCATAATTCAATGTGAAAAAGGTAAATATAAATAAGTTTGAGCTTCATTATTTAATTTTAATTTTTACCTATATTATATAAAATATATGTCATGGTCTATAGTCTTTTATCTTTGTTTTTTAGTGGGGAAAAACCTAAAATTTTATGTTGGAGTTGAAAAATGAAATATAATTAATTTTTTACACCTACTATAGTCTATTATGTACGGTGCTAAGTGATAAAAAAAACCTAAGACTTTGGGATGGTGAAGAAAAAACCTAAAATATTTGTCATTCATTTATATTTTTTAACTATGTGGCTTATTGACGAAGAAACATGAAATTTGGTGATGGAGAAGAAACATATTGAATATATTTACATCTAATTTACCATAATTCAATGTGAAAAATGTAAATATAAATAAATTTGAGCTTCATTATTTAATTTTAATTTTTTCCTATATTATATAAAATATATGTCATGGACTATAGTCTTTTATCTTTGTTTTTTAGTGGGGAAAAACCTAAAATTTTATGTTGGAGTTCAAAAATAAAATATAATTAACTTTTTACACCTACTATAGTCTATTATGTACGGTGCTTAGTGATAAAAAAACCTAAGACTTTGGGATGGTGAAGAAAAAACCTAAAATATTTGTCATTCATTTATAGTTTTTTTAACTCTGTGGCTTACTGACGAAGAAACATAAAATTTGATGATGGAGAAGAAACATATTGAATATATTTACATTTAATTTACCATATTTCAATGTGAAAATAGTAAATATAAATAATTTTGAGCTTCATTATTTAATTTTAATTTTTACTTATTTAATTAAAATATATGTCGTGGACTATAGTCTTTTATCTTTGTTTTTTAGTGGGGAAAAACCTAAAATTTTATGTTGGATTTGAAAAATAAAATATAATTAACTTTTTACACCTACTATATTCTATTATGTACGGTGCTTACTGATAAAAAAACTTAAGACTTTGGGATGGTGAAGAAAAATCCTAAAATATTTGTCATTCATTTATAGTTTTTTAACTCTGTGGCTTACTGACGAAGAAACATAAAATTTGATGATGGAGAAGAAACATATTGAATATATTTATATCTAATTTACCATATTTCAACGTGAAAAAGGTAAATATAAATAATTTTGAGCTTCATTATTTAATTTTAATTTTTACTTGTTTAATTAAAATATATGTCGTGGACTATAGTCTTTTATCTTTGTTTTTTAATGGGGAAAAACCTAAAATTTTATGTTGGAGTTGAAAAATAAAATATAATTAATTTTTTACACCTACTATAGTCTATTATGTACGGTGCTTAGTGATAAAAAAACCTAAGACTTTGGGATGGTGAAGAAAAAACCTATAATATTTGTCATTCATTTATAGTTTTTTAACTTTGTGGCTTACTAACGAAGAAACATGAAATTTGGTGATGGAGAAGAAACATATATTAAATATATTTACATCTAATTTGCCATAATTCAATGTGTAAAAGGTAAATATAAATAAGTTTGAACTTAAATATTTAATTTTAATTTTTACTTATTTAATTAAAATATATGTCATGGACTATAGTCTTTTATCTTTGTTTTTTAGTGGGAAAAACCTAAAATTTTATGTTGGATTTGAAAAATAAAATATAATTAACTTTTTACACCTACTATAGTCTATTATGTACGGTGCTTAATGATAAAAAAATCTAAAACTTTGGGATGATGAAGAAAAAACCTAAAATATTTGTCATTCATTTATAGTTTTTTAACTCTGTGGCTTACTAACAAAGAAACATGAAATTTGGTGATGGAGAAGAAACATATTGAATATATTTACATATAATTTACCATAATTCAATGTGAAAATGGTAAATATAAATAAATTTTAGCTTCATTATTTAATTTTAATTTTTACCTATATTATATAAAATATATGTCATGGACTATATAGTCTTTTATCTTTGTTTTTTAGTGGGGAAAAACCTAAAATTTTATGTTGGAGTTCAAAAATAAAATATAATTAACTTTTTACACCTACTATAGTCTATTATGTACGGTGCTTAGTGATAAAAAACCTAAGACTTTGGGATGGTGAAGAAAAAACCTAAAATATTTGTCATTCATTTATAGTTTTTTAACTATGTGGCTTACTGACGAAGAAACATAAAATTTGATGATGGAGAAGAAACATATTGAATATATTTACATATAATTTACCATATTTCAATGTGAAAAAGGTAAATATAAATAATTTTGAGCTTCATTATTTAATTTTAATTTTTACTTATTTAATTAAAATATATGTCGTGGACTATAGTCTTTTATCTTTGTTTTTTAGTGGGGAAAAACCTAAAATTTTATGTTGGAGTTCAAAAATAAAATATAATTAACTTTTTACACCTACTATAGTCTATTATGTACGGTGCTTAGTGATAAAAAAACCTAAGACTTTGGGATGGTGAAGAAAAAACCTAAAATATTTGTCATTCATTTATAGTTTTTTTTAACTCTGTGGCTTACTGACGAAGAAACATAAAATTTGATGATGGAGAAGAAACATATTGAATATATTTACATCTAATTTACCATATTTCAATGTGAAAATAGTAAATATAAATAATTTTGAGCTTCATTATTTAATTTTAATTTTTACTTATTTAATTAAAATATATGTCGTGGACTATAGTCTTTTATCTTTGCTTTTTAGTGGGGAAAAACCTAAAATTTTATGTTGGATTTGAAAAATAAAATATAATTAACTTTTTACACCTACTATAGTCTATTATGTACGGTGCTTACTGATAAAAAAACTTAAGACTTTGGGATGGTGAAGAAAAAACCTAAAATATTTGTCATTCATTTATAGTTTTTTAACTCTGTGGCTTACTGACGAAGAAACATAAAATTTGATGATGGAGAAGAAACATATTGAATATATTTATATCTAATTTACCATATTTCAACGTGAAAAAGGTAAATATAAATAATTTTGAGCTTCATTATTTAATTTTAATTTTTACTTATTTAATTAAAATATATGTCGTGGACTATAGTCTTTTATCTTTGTTTTTTAGTGGGGAAAAACCTAAAATTTTATGTTGGAGTTGAAAAATAAAATATAATTAATTTTTTACACCTACTATAGTCTATTATGTACGATGCTTAGTGATAAAAAAACCTAAGACTTTGGGATGGTGAAGAAAAAACCTATAATATTTGTCATTCATTTATAGTTTTTTAACTTTGTGGCTTACTGACGAAGAAACATGAAATTTGGTGATGGAGAAGAAACATATTAAATATATTTACATCTAATTTACCATAATTCAATGTGTAAAAGGTAAATATAAATAAGTTTGAGCTTCATTATTTAATTTTAATTTTTACTCAATTAATTAAAATATATGTCGTGGACTATAGTCTTTTATCTTTGTTTTTTAGTGGGGAAAAACCTAAAATTTTATGTTGGATTTGAAAAATAAAATATAATTAACTTTTTACACCTACTATAGTCTATTATGTACGGTGCTTAATGATAAAAAAATCTAAAACTTTGGGATGGTGAAGAAAAAACCTAAAAATTTTTGTCATTCATTTATAGTTTTTTTAACTCTGTGGCTTACTGACAAAGAAACATGATATTTGGTGATTGAGAAGAAACATATTGAATATATTTACATATAATTTACCATAATTCAATGTGAAAAAGGTAAATATAAATAAATTTGTGCTTCATTATTTAATTTTAATTTTTACCTATATTATATAAAATATATGTCATGGGCTATAGTCTTTTATCTTTGTTTTTTAGTGGGAAAAAACCTAAAATTTTATGTTGGAGTTCAAAAATAAAATATAATTAACTTTTTACACCTACTATAGTCTATTATGTACGGTGCTTAGTGATAAAAAACCTAAGACTTTGGGATGGTGAAGAAAAAACCTAAAATATTTGTAATTCATTTATAGTTTTTTAACTATGTGGCTTACTGACGAAGAAACATAAAATTTGATGATGGAGAAGAAACATATTGAATATATTTACATCTAATTTACCATATTTCAATGTGAAAAAGGTAAATATAAATAATTTTGAGCTTCATTATTTAATTTTAATTTTTACTTATTTAATTAAAATATATGTCGTGGACTATAGTCTTTTATCTTTGTTTTTTAGTGGGGAAAAACCTAAAATTTTATGTTGGATTTGAAAAATAAAATATAATTAACTTTTTACACCTACTATAGTCTATTCTGTACGGTGCTTAGTGATAAAAAACTTAAGACTTTGGGATGGTGAAGAAAAAACCTAAAATATTTGTCATTCATTTATAGTTTTTTAACTCTGTGGCTTACTGACGAAGAAACATGAAATTTGGTGATGGAGAAGAAACATATTGAATATATTTACAGCTAATTTACCATAATTCAATGTGAAAAAGGTAAATATAAATAAGTTTGAGCTTCATTATTTAATTTTAATTTTTACCTATATTATATAAAATATATGTCATGGACTATAGTCTTTTATTTTTCTTTTTAGTGGGGAAAAACCTAAAATTTTATGTTGGAGTTGAAAAATAAAATAAAATTAACTTTTTACACCTACTATAGTCTATTATGTACGGTGGTTAGTGATAAAAAACCTAAGACTTTGGGATGGTGAAGAAAAAACCTAAAGTATTGTCATTCATTTGTAGTTTTTTTAAATTTGTGACTTACTGACGAAGAAACATGAAATTTAGCGATTAAGAAGAAACATATTGAATATATTTACATCTAATTTACCATAATTCAATGTGAAAAAGGTAAATATAAATAAGTTTGAGCTTCATTATTTAATTTTAATTTTTACCTATATTATATAAAATATATGTCATGGTCTATAGTCTTTTATCTTTGTTTTTTAGTGGGGAAAAAACCTAAAATTTTATGTTGGAGTTGAAAAATGAAATATAATTAATTTTTTACACCTACTATAGTCTATTATGTACGGTGCTAAGTGATAAAAGAAACCTAAGACTTTGGGATGGTGAAGAAAAAACCTAAAATATTTGTCATTCATTTATATTTTTTAACTATGTGGCTTACTGACGAAGAAACATGAAATTTGGTGATGGAGAAGAAACATATTGAATATATTTACATCTAATTTACCATAATTCAATGTGAAAAAGGTAAATATAAATAAGTTTGAGCTTCATTATTTAATTTTAATTTTTACCTATATTATATAAAATATATGTCATGGACTATAGTCTTTTATCTTTCTTTTTTAGTGGGGAAAAACTAAAATTTTATGTTGGAGTTGAAAAATAAAATAAAATTAACTTTTTACACCTACTATAGTCTATTATGTACGGTGCTTAGTGATAAAAAACCTAAGACTTTGGGATGGTGAAGAAAAAACCTAAAGTATTGTCATTCATTTGTAGTTTTTTTTAAATTTGTGATTTACTGACGAAGAAACATGAAATTTGGCGATTAAGAAGAAACATATTGAATATATTTACATCTAATTTACCATAATTCAATGTGAAAAAGGTAAATATAAATAAGTTTGAGCTTCATTATTTAATTTTAATTTTTACCTATATTATATAAAATATATGTCATGGTCTATAGTCTTTTATCTTTGTTTTTTAGTGGGGAAAAACCTAAATTTTATGTTGGAGTTGAAAAATGAAATATAATTAATTTTTTACACCTACTATAGTCTATTATGTACGGTGCTAAGTGATAAAAAAAACCTAAGACTTTGGGATGGTGAAGAAAAAACCTAAAATATTTGTCATTCATTTATATTTTTTAACTATGTGGCTTATTGACGAAGAAACATGAAATTTGGTGATGGAGAAGAAACATATTGAATATATTTACATCTAATTTACCATAATTCAATGTGAAAAATGTAAATATAAATAAATTTGAGCTTCATTATTTAATTTTAATTTTTTCCTATATTATATAAAATATATGTCATGGACTATAGTCTTTTATCTTTGTTTTTTAGTGGGGAAAAACCTAAAATTTTATGTTGGAGTTCAAAAATAAAATATAATTAACTTTTTACACCTACTATAGTCTATTATGTACGGTGCTTAGTGATAAAAAAACCTAAGACTTTGGGATGGTGAGAAAAAACCTAAAATATTTGTCATTCATTTATAGTTTTTTTAACTCTGTGGCTTACTGACGAAGAAACATAAAATTTGATGATGGAGAAGAAACATATTGAATATATTTACATTTAATTTACCATATTTCAATGTGAAAATAGTAAATATAAATAATTTTGAGCTTCATTATTTAATTTTAATTTTTACTTATTTAATTAAAATATATGTCGTGGACTATAGTCTTTTATCTTTGTTTTTTAGTGGGGAAAAACCTAAAATTTTATGTTGGATTTGAAAAATAAAATATAATTAACTTTTTACACCTACTATATTCTATTATGTACGGTGCTTACTGATAAAAAAACTTAAGACTTTGGGATGGTGAAGAAAAATCCTAAAATATTTGTCATTCATTTATAGTTTTTTAACTCTGTGGCTTACTGACGAAGAAACATAAAATTTGATGATGGAGAAGAAACATATTGAATATATTTATATCTAATTTACCATATTTCAACGTGAAAAAGGTAAATATAAATAATTTTGAGCTTCATTATTTAATTTTAATTTTTACTTGTTTAATTAAAATATATGTCGTGGACTATAGTCTTTTATCTTTGTTTTTAATGGGGAAAAACCTAAAATTTTATGTTGGAGTTGAAAAATAAAATATAATTAATTTTTTACACCTACTATAGTCTATTATGTGCGGTGCTTAGTGATAAAAAAACCTAAGACTTTGGGATGGTGAAGAAAAAACATATAATATTTGTCATTCATTTATAGTTTTTTAACTTTGTGGCTTACTAACGAAGAAACATGAAATTTGGTGATGGAGAAGAAACATATATTAAATATATTTACATCTAATTTGCCATAATTCAATGTGTAAAAGGTAAATATAAATAAGTTTGAACTTAAATATTTAATTTTAATTTTTACTTATTTAATTAAAATATATGTCATGGACTATAGTCTTTTATCTTTGTTTTTTAGTGGGAAAAACCTAAAATTTTATGTTGGATTTGAAAAATAAAAATATAATTAACTTTTTACACCTACTATAGTCTATTATGTACGGTGCTTAATGATAAAAAAATCTAAAACTTTGGGATGATGAAGAAAAAACCTAAAATATTTGTCATTCATTTATAGTTTTTTAACTCTGTGGCTTACTAACAAAGAAACATGAAATTTGGTGATGGAGAAGAAACATATTGAATATATTTACATATAATTTACCATAATTCAATGTGAAAATGGTAAATATAAATAAATTTTAGCTTCATTATTTAATTTTAATTTTTACCTATATTATATAAAATATATGTCATGGACTATATAGTCTTTTATCTTTGTTTTTAGTGGGGAAAAACCTAAAATTTTATGTTGGAGTTCAAAAATAAAATATAATTAACTTTTTACACCTACTATAGTCTATTATGTACGGTGCTTAGTGATAAAAAACCTAAGACTTTGGGATGTGAAGAAAAAACCTAAAATATTTGTCATTCATTTATAGTTTTTTAACTATGTGGCTTACTGACGAAGAAACATAAAATTTGATGATGGAGAAGAAACATATTGAATATATTTACATATAATTTACCATATTTCAATGTGAAAAAGGTAAATATAAATAATTTTGAGCTTCATTATTTAATTTTAATTTTTACTTATTTAATTAAATATATGTCGTGGACTATAGTCTTTTATCTTTGTTTTTTAGTGGGGAAAAACCTAAAATTTTATGTTGGAGTTCAAAAATAAAATATAATTAACTTTTTACACCTACTATAGTCTATTATGTACGGTGCTTAGTGATAAAAAAACCTAAGACTTTGGGATGGTGAAGAAAAAACCTAAAATATTTGTCATTCATTTATAGTTTTTTTTAACTCTGTGGCTTACTGACGAAGAAACATAAAATTTGATGATGGAGAAGAAACATATTGAATATATTTACATCTAATTTACCATATTTCAATGTGAAAATAGTAAATATAAATAATTTTGAGCTTCATTATTTAATTTTAATTTTTACTTATTTAATTAAAATATATGTCGTGGACTATAGTCTTTTATCTTTGCTTTTTAGTGGGGAAAAACCTAAAATTTTATGTTGGATTTGAAAAATAAAATATAATTAACTTTTTACACCTACTATAGTCTATTATGTACGGTGCTTACTGATAAAAAAACTTAAGACTTTGGGATGGTGAAGAAAAAACCTAAAATATTTGTCATTCATTTATAGTTTTTTAACTCTGTGGCTTACTGACGAAGAAACATAAAATTTGATGATGGAGAAGAAACATATTGAATATATTTATATCTAATTTACCATATTTCAACGTGAAAAAGGTAAATATAAATAATTTTGAGCTTCATTATTTAATTTTAATTTTTACTTATTTAATTAAAATATATGTCGTGGACTATAGTCTTTTATCTTTGTTTTTTAGTGGGGAAAAACCTAAAATTTTATGTTGGAGTTGAAAAATAAAATATAATTAATTTTTTACACCTACTATAGTCTATTATGTACGATGCTTAGTGATAAAAAACCTAAGACTTTGGGATGGTGAAGAAAAAACCTATAATATTTGTCATTCATTTATAGTTTTTAACTTTGTGGCTTACTGACGAAGAAACATGAAATTTGGTGATGGAGAAGAAACATATTAAATATATTTACATCTAATTTACCATAATTCAAGTGTAAAAGGTAAATATAAATAAGTTTGAGCTTCATTATTTAATTTTAATTTTTACTCAATTAATTAAAATATATGTCGTGGACTATAGTCTTTTATCTTTGTTTTTTAGTGGGGAAA
>CAWUDS030005156.1:0-61374 GCA_963859935.3 Lathyrus sativus | reverse complement strand
TAGTCGAACTACGACGCTCTGATTTCTCATTCTCGTCCGAATGAGCATACGTAGGCACAAGGGCCCCAATCCTTGGCGAGCACCCCATCTTCTAACCACCCATTTCTCCTCTACGTCTTTAACCTTTTAACCTACCAATTCTACCTTTAACAACGAGAAGAAAACAAGTAAACCTAAACAACACTCCCCGCAATTACCTTAAGAGGTTCCCGTCGAGTACGACGGACGTGAGGGGTGCTAATACCTTCCCCTCACGTAACCGACTCCCGAACCCCGAACATGGTTGCGACATCCCTGTTCCTATCCTTTCGTTTTTAGGAGTTTTTCTCGATATTTTCCTCTCTCCCGTTTATTCGGGAAAAATAAAGTTCGATGGCGACTCTGTCGAACCGCATTTTCCGCGCCTTTCGCGCGAGGGTCGTATTTTCGAATGTGAATTTTCGAGGTGCGACACATACGTGCCGCAGGAGATATCAGTAAATCATCTAGAGGAGGTGGTAGCCCATGTTAATGCTGGCAATGGGCTGGGATTCACAGATTTAGAGCTGACTCCTAAAGGAAGAGATCACAACAGCGCCTTGCACGTCTCGATAGAGTGCAGAGGCACTATCATGTCGCATGTCCTGGTGGATACGGGTTCGTCGCTTAATGTGCTTCCGAAGAAGGCACTAATGAAGTTGGATACCCGTGGATTGCTTTGCACGCCCAGTGATCTGGTGGTGAAAGCATTTGACGGAACTAAGCGCCACGTTTTCGGAGAGTTGACCCTGCCAATTCAAGTTGGTCCAGAGACGTTCAATACGGTTTTCTATATCATGGATATCATGCCTGCCTACAGTTGCCTTTTAGGTCGGCCATGGATCCACGCTGCTGGTGCCGTGACATCCACACTGCATCAGAAGCTCAAATATGCTGTCGGGGGAAGCATAGTGACCGTCTGTGGTGAGGAGGACATTATGGTGAGCCACTTGTCGTCCTTTAAATATGTTGAAATGGATGGTGAAATCCATGAAACTCTCTGCCAAGCATTTGAAACCGTCAAGGTGAAAGAGGTAGCTCCTGTCGTCGCAGAGAAGCAAGAGATGAATCTCTCCTCGTTTAAAGAAGCTCGGGCCGTTGTCGAAGCCGGTTCCACCCCAGGCTGGGGGCATGTTTTGGATATACCAATCAAGCAGGATAAGTTTGGATTGGGGTACTCTCCTGAAGCTGAAGCTTCATCTTCTTCGTCTAGCAGTTCGTCTCGCGGGAAAGGGCCGATCCTATTCACCAAGGGCGGAGTGATTTTCGAAAGCATCAACGCAGCGTCTGAGGACAGCGGGGATAGTGATTGTGATCTTGACGCCTGGATTCAACCGAGCAAGCCGGGCGAGCGCCTCAACAATTGGACCATCAAGGACATTATCCAGCTGACAAGTGAAGAGATCCACATGACAGATGACATCGACTCTGGACCCTCTACGGCTCACTACGACTTCGATTGCCCGATATATCAAGCCGAGGATGAGATTGATGAAGACGAAGACCTTCCGGAAGAGTTGGCCCGCTTGTTGATACAAGAGGAGAAGGTTATTCTGCCTCATGAAGAGGATATTGAGATCATAAATCTGGGTTCTGAAGAGCTCGTCAGGAATGTCAGGGTAGGGGTTGCGCTGCAGAATGATGTCAAGCATAGACTGGTCGAGATGCTTCGAGAGTATAGTGACGTCTTTGCTTGGTCATATGAAGATATGCCCGGACTTGAAACAGACATCGTGGTTCATCGCTTGCCGTTGCGAGAAGATTGCCCTCCAGTCAAGCAGAAGCTTAGGAGGACGAGACCAGATATGGCTGTAAAAATCAAAGAAGAAGTCCAGAAGCAGTTGGACGCAGGATTTCTAGCCGTTACCACTTACCCTCCGTGGGTCGCCAACATAGTGCCTGTACCGAAGAAGGACGGTAAGGTACGCATGTGCGTCGATTATCGGGATTTGAACAGGGCGAGCCCTAAGGATGATTTCCCGTTGCCTCATATCGATGTGTTGGTCGACAACACAACCCAGTTTTCCGTGTTTTCATTCATGGATGGCTTCTCCGGTTACAATCAAATTAAGATGGCACCGGAGGACATGGAGAAAACGACGTTCATCACCCCTTGGGGAACATTTTGCTATAAGGTAATGCCCTTCGGTCTGAAGAACGCAGGGGCCACTTACCAGCGAGCAATGGTAACTTTGTTTCATGATATGATTCATCATGAGATCGAGGTCTATGTTGATGACATGATTGCAAAGTCCCAAACGGAGGAAGAGCATCTGGTCAACTTATTGAAGCTTTTTGAGAGGCTTAGGAAATTCAGGCTGAGGCTGAATCCTAACAAGTGCACTTTCGGAGTGCGGTCCAGAAAGTTATTGGGGTTTATCGTTAGTGAACGAGGGATTGAAGTTGATCCTGTGAAAATAAAAGCTATCCAAGAAATGCCAGCGCCGAAAATAGAAAAAGAAGTTCGTGGTTTCTTGGGCCGAATAAACTACATTGCAAGGTTTATCTCTCAGCTCACGGCCACTTGTGAACCGATGTTCAAACTTTTAAAGAAAGATCAGGCGATTACTTGGAATGAGGATTGCCAGAAGGCATTCGACAAAATAAAGCAGTATCTTCAAGAACCTCCAATCTTGATACCCCCAGTGGCTGGACGGCCATTAATCATGTACCTGACGGTTCTGGAGAATAGTATGGGGTGTGTTCTCGGTCAGCACGACGAGACGGGCAGAAAAGAGCATGCCATTTATTATTTGAGTAAAAAGTTCACTGAGTGTGAATCTCGATACTCGATGCTGGAGAAGACGTGTTGTGCATTAGCTTGGGCTGCCAAACGTCTACGACAGTATATTCTCAATCACACTACTATGCTAATTTCGAAGATGGATCCGATCAAGTACGTCTTCGAGAAGCAGGCTCTTTCGGGCAGGATTGCCAGATGGCAGATGGTGTTAACGGAATATGATATTCAGTATGTCTCCCAGAAAGCCATTAAGGGAAGCGTATTGTCTGATTACCTTGCCGAACAGCCAATCGAAGACTACCAGCCGATGAAGTTTGAATTCCCTGACGAGGATATTATGTTTCTCAAAGCGAAGGATTGCGATGAGCCATTGCCTGATGAGGGGCCAGATAGGAAGTCTCAGTGGAAGTTGATATTCGACGGAGCGGTTAATTCCTATGGAAGTGGTATCGGGGCTATCATCACGACTCCCTACGGATCCCACATCCCGTTTACTGCGAGACTGACGTTTCCAGTTACCAACAATGAAGCAGAGTATGAAGCATGTATCATGGGTCTAGAAGAGGCAATTGATTTGAGAATCAAGAATCTAGACGTATATGGTGACTCAGCGCTTGTAATCAATCAGATTAAAGGGGAGTGGGAAACTCGTCAAGCGAATTTAGTGCCGTACATGAATTATGCCAGGAGGCTGCTTCCGTTCTTCGATCGAGTGGAACTTCATCATGTACCCAGGGCTGAAAATCAGATGGCTGATGCCTTAGCCACGTTGGCTTCAATGTACAAAGTCAATTATTGGAATGAGGCTCCAAGAATTGTACTTTCGCGTCTTGATAGACCGGCATTTGTCTTTGCAATCGAGAATGCCACCGACGGCAAGCCATGGTTCCACGATATCCAGACCTTCCTTATGACTAAGGAGTATCCTGCGGGTGCGTCAACCCAGGATAAGAAGACTCTAAGGAGGCTATCTGGAAACTTTTATCTCAATCCTAATGGAGTGTTGTATAAGAGAAACCACGATCTCGTGCTACTCAGATGTGTAGATGAGAAAGAGGCAGGTATGCTCATGGAAGAAGTCCATGAGGGCACATTTGGTACGCACGCCGGCCGGCGGATTGCTTCAGATTCGCGAAGAAATGTCATAAATGCCAGATTTATGCTGATAAAGTTCATGTGCCGCCGTGCCCATTGAATGTCATGTCCTCCCCTTGGTCGTTCTCCATGTGGGGCATCGACATGATAGGCAAGATCGAGCCCACTGCATCCAATGGTCATCGTTTCATTCTGGTAGCCATCGACTACTTCACCAAATGGGTGGAAGCAGCCTCGTATGCTAATGTGACCAAGCAGGTGGTAGCTAAATTCATAAAGAGGGACATCATCTGTCGCTATGGGATTCCCGAGCGGATCATTACTGATAATGGTTCGAATTTGAATAACAAGATGATGAAGGAGCTGTGCCAGAGCTTCAAGATTGAACACCACAACTCATCTCCTTACCGGCCAAAGATGAATGGCGCGGTTGAAGCGGCCAACAAGAACATTAAGAAGATTGTTCAGAAGATGGTTGTGACGTACAAAGATTGGCACGAGATGCTGCCGTTTGCCTTGCACGGTTATCGTACGACGGTACGTACGTCGACCGGGGCAACTCCTTTCTCCTTGGTGTACGTTATGGAAGTTGTCCTACCGTTAGAAGTGGAGATTCCTTCTTTGCGAGTTTTGGTTGATGTGAAACTCGATGAGGCAGAATGGATTACAAATCGTTTGAACCAACTCAGCCTGATGGACGAGAAGAGGTTAGCATCGATTGCATTTGGGCGCCTGTACCAGAGCCGAATGAAGAAAGCTTATGATAAGAAGGTGCGTCCTAGAAGCTTTCAGACGGGTGATCTTGTCCTGAAAAAGATTCTTCCGCCACACTCCGATCACCGGGGCAAGTGGACTCCGAATTACGAAGGGCCGTATGTCGTCAGCAAGGTCTTCTCGGGAGGAGCTTTGTTGTTATCCACGATGGATGGTGAAGATTTTACATCCCCGGTGAACGCGGACGCAGTTAAAAAATACTTTGCTTGAAAGAGACCCGCTGGACAAAAAAGAAAGAGTCCAGGCAAAAAAGGGGCATCCCGGCGAACCAAAAACAGAATAAAAGGTTCGGGCAAAAATTAGGGATGTATTGAAAAATGTACACCCGCGAAGTCGAAAACCTACACTGGGCGGCTTCGGCAAAAAAGGGTATCCCGGTGAACTGAAAACCCGTAAAGGGCGGTTCACGCAAAAGTTAGGGATTTGAATAAGCAAATGACTGCGTTCTGCGTGGACTTTCATTGTTTAGTGGTTTGGAGGACCTGAGGGCCGTTCATCCGAATCAATCTCTTCCGAAGCTGAAGCATCGGAGAAGTATCGAAGTCGAGTGGGTCTTAGAGGGATCAACTCATGGTGTTCGTCTACGCCTCATTGCCGACATTTGTACATACTGATGTATATTTATGTTTTATTTTTGCGCGGCTTCCTCATTCCAGGAGCTTGCCTCTGTTGTAAAACATTTATTTACCCATTCAGGGGTCCACCATCAATAAAATGCATATTATTCAGCAATTCTGCTTGCCCATTTAGCATTTATCTGTTTTGTTTGCGAATGAAAACGCCGATGTTTTTGATAAAATGCGCATACATAAACTTACGGGCCTAGGCCCATTGGTTGTTGAAACAATTAATTACTTGAGTGTTGTCACGAGATAATAACCTTGATAGGCCCCCTTTGAGGAGGGTATCTTGTCTGTTTGTTTGTGTTGTTGCAGGTGTAGCACCTCCCAGAAGATGTGTCGTGCGCATCCCCCGAAGCAGGGCGAGCCCTCCTTCTCCAGCAGAGTTCAGTAGTCTCTCCACCGCAGAATCTGAACGCAAGATAGTGAGCATTGATATGTCTCCCCTAGCAGAGATGATTCTCTTCCCCCAAGCAGACGCATCCTGAAGGAACGTCACCTCATCAACTGAGTCAAGCACCGAAGAATGATGTCATCTTCCCCCAGCACCGGGTTACAAGTGCAGATTTCAGAGGAGTGTTCGGGTTCCGAAACTCGTGCTTTCCCCAGTAAATTCGCTGAAGCAGGTGTCTCCCCCAGCACCGGGTCACAAGTGCAAGTCTGGTAGGAAGCTGTTCGTATGCCGAAGGAGGCAGTAGCTGACGGTGCCAGACTAAAGTCTCCTGCGGAATTGAGATTCCCCACCAGAGTTGTATTCTCTCCAGAAGTCGGATGATTCCCTCTTCCCCAGTGGAGTGTGGAGCAGCTGAAGTTGTTTCCCCACAGAGTCCTCATCCCCAGAAGAGCAGCCGAGACGGCCGCGTAGTTCATTCTCGCGATTGATATCAGCAGGTCCAGGTTCTCGTAGAGCTTCGTTCCTCTGCAGTAATCAACTGAGGTTGTTTTCCCTGCAGCAGTCAACTGAAGATCAGTTCCCCAGATGGAGCCAATTGATATTGGCGTGTCCACGTTCTCCTCAGCAGGAAGATTCCTCTATCTGAGTAGTGCTTTTCTCCTTGACAGGAGGATTTTTTCCCCCCGGCATTTATTTTGCTGACGGGATTGCATAGCATATTGCATGATTGCATGGCATTTAGCATAAACGCATAGCATTCCCACCGTGTGGGGCAGGGCGCCGAAGCATAGGCATCATACGCATGATCTAGGTTATTATCATTCTTGTTTTACAGGTGTTCCACCAAGGGACCAGTTGCTCAGGATGATTCCTGATATTCTCCCCAACAAGGTTGTTTTCTTAGATGATTCTTAAAGACCCCGGTGTAATCCCCACAGTCGCTTGCTCAAGATGATTTTTGAGATCCCCAGCGAAGTCTTGAGTTCAAGACGATTCTTGAATTCCTCAGCAGGGCCGTTTGCTTAGGATGATTCTTAAGACCTCAACGCAATTTCCCGGGTTGTTCGCCTAGTATGATGCTTGAGCTCCCCAGTAGCGTCCCCAGCAAGAGTTGCCCAGGAAGATTCCTGGAATACCCAGCAGAATAAAGTCTCCAGAATGGTTATCGGTTCAGGATGATTCTTGAAGGTGCCCGACGGAGTTGTTTGTTCGAGATGACTCTTGAAATCCTTGGCAGTGTGATATGTTGGACCTAACAGTGATGTCTAATCTGAAGATTGACTTCGTGAACGCCTGAAGGCGATAGCAGAATGTTCCTGCGAATTCATATTTCCTGGTTGATGAATCAACGTGCGTCTGAAGACAAAGTTCAAGAGTTTGTAGACGCAGCTTTTGTATTCAGGGTGATCCGTGTTGGCCTGAAGACCAAGTCAGTTGTCCTGAGGTGATGATTGATCGCGATCAAGTGAATAGTGTTTCTTCTGACTGAAGTCGAAGATGTTTCTCCAGCTGAAGCGGAGTTTTGCCTGAAGGCAAAGTGTTTGAGTCCCCGTAGAGTCATGAATGGCTCAGGATACCATTTCTCTGACTGAAGTCATAGATTTCCCAAGCTGAAGCGAAGGTGCCTGAAGGCAAGGTTATCCCCAAGGTCATGAATGACCTAGGATTCATTTTTCGGACTGAAGGCCGAAGTATATCCCTGACTGAAGTCACGGATGCTCTATAGCAGAGGTGGAGTTGCCTGAAGGCAGATCCATGTATCCTTGAAGGCCAAGGACCATTTCTTCAGACTGAATTCGAAGATACCTCCTGCAGAGTTGCCGACGAGAAAAGTTTACATCCTTGAAGGTCAAGGATGTCTATCTTCAGGAGAACTTGAAGATTCTCCAGCGGATCTGGAGTGGCCAGGGGCCAGGGTTTCATCTATCCTTGAAGGCCAAGGATTCCATCTTCAGAAGTACTTGAAGATCTTTTCTAGCTGAAGCTGGAAGTGGCCAGGGGCCAGGGTTTCATATATCTTTAATGTTGAAGTTCTACGGTGGGTCAGTTGTGCAACAGTATTCCGATGTTCGTTATGGTTCTGAGGGTGAACCCCAGATCAGAGTGTGCTCGGTTAAGTCTCTCATTCCCAGCGAAGTAGTTTCAAATACGCAGGTGTACCTGTTGTTCCATTTACCAGGGGTGAACCCCCAGGTCAGAGTCGTTCAGTGTTGTAGTTCTCCAGCGGCGACGCGGGGTATTTTGGATTTGACAGCGAGGTCAGATTATGTTCGTTTCCGACGGCGAGGTTGGATGTTGGTTCGACGGCGAGGTCGAATGTTTGTTTCCGACGGCGAGGTTGGATGTTTGGATTTGACGGCGAGGTCAGATTACGTTTGGTTCGACGGCGATGTTGGACGTGTTCGACGGCGAGGTTGGATATTTGTTTGACGGCGAGGTCAGATTATGTTGGTTTCCGGCGGCGATGTTGGAGGTTTATGTTCGACGGCGATGTCAGACTCTTTAAATCCCCAGCAGAGATGATGTTTGTACGACGGCGACGTCGAGTGTCTCTCAGAGCGATGTTTGTTTCCGACGGCGATGTCAGATCCAGTTCTCCAGCGGCGATGCGGGGTATTTTGTCAGATCCAGTTCTCCAGCGGCGATGCGGGGTATCTTGTCAGATTTAGTTCTCCAGCGGCGAGGCGAGGTGTTTTGGGTGATCGACGGCGATGTCAGATTTAGTTTTCTGGCGGCGATGTTGGATGTTTGCTTCCCCGAGTTATGTTTGTTCCTGACGGTGATGTCAGGTGGTTTGGCCTCCCCACGGCGATGTTGGGTGTTCCTCAGAATTTTGTCTGCTTCTGACGGTGATGTCAGGTGGTTTAGTCTTCCAGCGGCGATGTTGGGTGTTTGGTTGCCTGAAGACGATGTCAGATAAGTATGTCTCCAGCTAGTTGCCGTGCAGTTAGCTGTTGCAGTGTTCGAAGATTTGTTCCCCACAGAGTATCGTGTGCTCGTACAGTTGGCAAATTTTCGGGTTTACCGGTATTCAACCGTCTCGCACCTTGATTGGCTGAGAGCCGTTCGCTTCTCACCCAGTCAGGTTCAAGCCGTTTGAATAGGGGCAGCTGTTGCACCCTAAAATTTGACCAACAATTATTCACCTATCAAGTGTTTGAAAGTTGATACCTTCATCAGAAAGTTCAAGAGATCCTCAGAGAAACTGTTTGAGACTAGAGTTGTGTGCTTCATAGCTTGAGAGTTGTGGGTGCTCCTCAGATGATTCTGAGACTTTGAGAATGAACTTGATGCTTTGAAAAAGCCTATGAGATGTCTTGATAGCCATCATGAAGCCCAGGGAGGTCATTATGCAAGAATTCAGAAGATTCAACCATGAATGGTAGAATTAGGGTTTTGACTGGGTCAACCCTAGATCAGCTGAAGATTTAGAGAAGGTTGAGACCTAATCCAAGGGCCATGTGATCATGGAATAAGGTATTGAGATACTATAAAGATGATTCCTAGACCAACTCATCATGATTGAGGAGTTTGAGAAGTTTTGAGTTAGGGTTTCCAAGGATTGTCAGTGAAAAAACCCTAATTTGATCCCTATCTTCCAGGCAGTTTTAGCTCAAGATGTGATTGATATCTCATCTTCCCCACAACATGAATGTTGTAGAGCTTGATCTTAGCTTTAAGTTGAGTGGTAGAAGTCCTTGATAGGATGTGCAGAGCTCAAGTTATGGTCTTGACAAATTACAGGTCAGCTGAGGTGTGTGAATCTGGGTCCTTGAAAGTCACCCAACTTGCAGACAACTTTTGCCCTAGTAGGATGATTCCTATGATTTCTTGGTCAACATGAATGTTGAAGAGAATCTTCTTAGATTTATAGAGAGTACTATAAGTCCTTGGTAGGATTTGTAGAACTCAACTTATGGTTTGAACAAGACAGGGGTATTTTGGTCATTTGGCAGTTATAGGTCATTTTAAGCAAAGGCCATATCTCCTATTTCCAAGCCTCAAATGGAAAAACTCAAAACATGAAAGTTGTTCAAAATGGCATTTTAAGCCTATAAAAGAGGTCATGAGTTGTGGGAAAAGCTCATAGCATGGAATGACAAAGTTTGGTAAATTTGAACTAAAAAAAGGCATATAAGTTAATTCAAGTCAAGTTGAAATTTGGTTTGGGAGATCTATGAATCCAAAATAGGTCATCCAATATACCATTTTGAGTGCAAATAACATTCTAAAAACTTTGGTTTAAACAGAATTTTGATTTGAGGCTCAAAAATGAAGGTTGCTTTAAAAAATTGTAACTTGTATCTTAAGGCATCCTTGGAAGGTTCTACACAAGGCAAGTTTGGCCTGATTTTTGCACATATGATCTTAATATCTCTTGTAATGAGATTTTGACACAAGTTTACAAGGCCTAACTCATGAGATATGGTATGTTCAACTTGTCACCAAAGGAGAAAATCCAAGCTTTTCTAGTGGATTCTAGATGATTCTAGGAGCTTCCATGGATTGCTATTTAAAGAGTACCTCATAGTGTGATGAAAGGTTGGTGAAAGTTGCTGAGTTCATTGGAGAGAGTGAGAGAGAAAGTGCCATTGCTAGATTTCTTCAAGATCAAGCAAGTTCCAATTTCTTCTTCTACAAGCCTCATCTATCCCAATTCTTGCAAACAGAAAGGTGTTCACCATTGGAGGAAGATTTGGAGAGGATTTCAAGCCTTGAATCAAGCCCTAGCACCACTCACCATTGAAGCTTGACAGGTTGGTAACTTGATCTATAGGTCTTTATTCAGATGCATTCTGTTAGAATTCTAGGTGGAAAGATGACATGCTAGGTTAGTTGATGATATTCTGAGAAGTAGAGAGCTTGGCATAAGGTTTCATGGCAGGACACGATTTTTTCAAGATTCAATAGCAAGCTGTTTAATGTGCATTAATGGATATGATATAGTGTAGAATGGCTAGGGTAGCATGTAGAACAATTCTGGATCGTTAGTTTGAAGTTACATCAAGATTGATAGCAGAGAAAAAAATTGAAACCCTAATGTTGGAGCTTTCTGTTAGAACGATTTAAGCAGTTTCAGGGAAAACTACTTGTATGGTTGTGTTCATGGTAATCAGTAGCACAACTTTGCTTTTGGAATTGTTGAATTTCATGGAATGATCTGAGAGAACGAAGCAGTGGAAGTTTGGGGCATGGAAACTGATACGAAGAAGAAACCCTAGCTGGAGGTTGAAGACAACCTCCCAGCCGTCCGATCGTGTCCAAATCTTGACTAAATCATCTAATCCCACGGCCACGATTCAAACGAGAAAACGGAGGGAAGACTTAAGCCAAAACGCTGCCGTTTGATTTAATGAATGATTCTGGGCTCAACAACCTTGTGCTATTCACACCCCACTCAGAGGCCCAACCCAGATTTCAACGTGGGAAAAATGCTATTCTCACCGTATCCTTTCCATTTTCTTAATGTTTTTTCTTTTAATTTTATGAACGCGTGGGCTTGATATTCACACCCCCAGGATCTTGGCCCATCATGAAAAACAACTGGGCGCAGTTACTCATGACACCCCCCATCCCTTTTTCTCATATTTTCATATTTTAATTTCTTTTATATTTCTTGCATATTAAAAAATTCATATAAAATCCAAAAATTAATATTTTTCACTTCTTGTTTTTTTTACATACTCATAATCATATCTAGAAAAATGTAAATAAATAAAATCCCATTTTATTTTCCTTTTAATATTTTTTAGCATATTATTCTTGTAAATAGTATTTTTAATTGATCTAGTTGATACTCAATTTTGTATGATTTCTTTTAGGACTTTCCCTTAGGATTTTTGAGCCATTCTTTTTGGCATAGTTAGATGTGGAATCATAGTTCCTATAGGATTTAATTCTCAATTTGTGGATTAAAATTTGATATAGTTTGCTTGTTTGACATTTAGGTGCTCAAAATTAGGGTTTTAGGTTGTATAAGTAGATTTAACAATTTTGTTTTGGGGTTTATAGACCAAATTAGTGTATAGGGAATATATGGGTTAAGGGTAAGTATGCATAGAATCCCCTAGAATTTTGCTAGAATATTGTATGGTGTTTTGGTATTTTTAATTGATTTCTGAATGTATGGTTAGTATGTGTGTTGCTTAAAGGCATAGTTTGTATTGTTGTGCTTGTTCTTCTTCTCCTTTGAGTGTGTGAGCTTTGAAGATTGAGTTGAAGACCTTGTGGATCATCATTGAAGCCTTGAAGACCTTGCAGAGGAGCTTAGCTTAGCTTTTGTTTGTTTTGTTTACAGGATCATAAGTGCATAGGTAGAGCTTTAGATAGAATAATCCCATTCAATAAACAAGGAGTGTCTTGTTCACCTCCTTCCTTCTCTGTGACATAAAGTCCCTTAAGGGTATTCACCTCTCTCCTTTGGAAGGATTAGTGACCTTGCCCTCTAAGGTAGAACTTTGAGAGAGCCTTTCCCTGTTGATGTTAAGTCCTTAATGGCATCCTTTGGAGGTCAGTGAGCACTCTAACATCCTCACCTCATCTTGTTGACTGAATCTTGTTTGCTGGAGCATTTGAGCCACTGAAGATAGAAGCTGAAGCTTTGAAGAGGATGATTCCTTGAAGATTGCTGAAGTCTGAAGACCTTGTGAAGATCAAGTTGATGCTTGAAGATCCCTGAAGATAGTGAAGCCTGAAGGTGGAGCTGATCAAAGAAGCTGAAGCTTAAGGGAGAAGATGAGTTGATACTCATGTTGTAGGGTTGATACCTGGAAAGCAATTGATGATTGAAGTCTGAAGACTGAGTTGCTGCTGGAGGAGCTGAGGCTTTCTTCTGTTTTCTTTTCTGTATTGTTTGTTTTGTTTGATTTGTCTGTTGCATTAGAATAAGTTCATTTAGGATAAGTTCAGGCTAGGGGCATGATTGCATTAGAAGTTGAGGTGCTCCCTCTGCTTGTATTGTTATTGCGTGGCTTTGCTTGCGGGTATTCGGTAGAGCCCAGCTCCCTTTCCCATGTGTTTATTTTGCTTGATAGCATGTTTTCTTCTTTCTGTATGATTGCAGTTTACTGTTTATTGCTTGATAGCATGCTGTTTATATCTCAGTATGATTACTTTTATTTCATGACTGGCTTGAGGTTGAGATGAGCTTGTGGAGGCTGAAGCCCCACACACATTTCCTCCCTCACTTGCATTGCATGCATTTTACTGTTAAGCTGATGCTTTGTCTGTTTTGGTGTATCATTGACATGATCCCTTAGGACTCTCATCTCCTTTGTTAAGAATTTGATGATAGACTTTTAGGTTGAAACCTATGCATGACAACTTCTAGGAGTTCCCTGTTCAAACCTCAACCATAGGATGAATCCATGGCATGATAACAGTAGGACTTGATAGTCTCCCTCCTAGTTGGGCCTGTTCTCTTCTCATCTCAAAACAGTTTAAGATACAATAATCATGAATGATTTCTTTCGTACGTTACGAGCCTTAAGCTATCTGAGAAAGGATTGTGGGGGAGTTTCTTTTCCACAGTCTGGATGTTTAGTATGGTACCCTTTGGGTGACATGCGACGCATTCACTCTCAGGTCATAGTCTCTAGTGCGGTTGAAATCGCAAACACAATAAAAAACACTTCTTTCGTAAAAACAGGAAATAAACCGTAGTTTCCCGAACTACGTGAGCTCTGATCTCTCATGCCTGTTGAGAGTACGTAGGCACAAGATGGCGAAGTCTTGGCGAGCTACCTTCCCCCATAACCCTTCGTAGGCCGAACTACGTTGACTCTGATTTCTCATTCTCTGATGAGGATACGTAGGCATAAAGCGCGACGCTTTGCCGAGTCATTTTTCTTTTCTTTTTCAGCCAGCCTTGATAGGTAGATAGAATAAAACCAACCCGTCCAGGTAAACAAACAAGTGAGGATCCCGTCGAGTACGACGGACGTGAGGGGTGCTAATACCTTCCCCTTGCGTAACCGACTCCCGAACCCAGACAATGGTTGCGATGACCTTGTCTTACCCTTTTTTCGTCAGGTTTTTCCGATCGTTTCCTTTCCCGCTCTGAGGGATAAATAACGAAAGGTGGCGACTCTTCTGTCATGCCGGCACCTTATTTTCGCGCAAGCGACAGCTGGCGACTCTGCTGGGGACTCCAACGGTTCCCTGTGCGAGTCAATCCTATCGTTTGTGTGTTTGCTTGTTGGGTTGCGTTTATTTATCGCATTTTTACTTCTCGCACTTTATTTCCCGCATTTTATATTCAGTAAAATATGATTATTTGTGCTGTTGTGGGATGGGAGTTCTGATGAGTGAGAAGCCAGACCCAGGCTTGAGTGCACCATAGACTTAGAGTGGAAATTAGTGGGCGCGTGCTTGCTTTGCAGGTACTAGTGTCTCATGAAATCCACGCTCAGACGAGGTTCATCTGGTTGGCTTCACTTTCAACCCTTTGGGTTGAGACGGTTGCTGGTCTGGTGGATTGTCGACTCTGGGGACCGACCATAATCTAGCAATATCCAAATGGGCGAATGTGCATGATCTCCGTTCGAAATTACCATCACTGTGTGATCCTGCAAGGACTGGTTAGCTGTAATAAACACACATATGATAAGTAAAATAAATCATGTACATGCGAGTATTGGTTAGCCATAATAATCATGTACATGCGAGTATGAAGATACCAATTAGAAGAAACAACAGAGGGAGGTGGAATCTTGTGGTCAAAAATTAGGGTGTAACAGATGCCCCTATTTAAATTTATTCTATTCGGAGATATGAAGATTGAAATCTTCGTCTCGACGAGATAGGAGGGATTTAAATATAAACATTACGCGAATATTTTTGGCCCCAAGATGCCGCCAAATGCAGATGATATGCAATGATATGAAAATGCAAGACAGAGGGTCCCGGGGAGACATAGTGCCACAGGGAGAAACTAGACACGACACATGGGAAGAACAAGCCCAACAAAAGGAGACTCCACGGGAAAGGGAAACAACCACCAACAGGGGGATCTCCGAAGTATAATGATGGTACATACGCCAAGGGTATGGCGACTTAGATGATAGGTGAGGAGCTTATTACCATAATGTAGTGGTTGGTAATAGTTCAAATGAATTAGGGTCGATGATTCAGTCTTATTGGTATCCTATTCTTCCTTTTCTTATCTTCCTTGTATATCTTTCCTTTTGGAACTCAACTTGGAATAGTAAAATGTATAACTTCCCCGAGCGTCATGATAAGGGTACCATGAGCTGGTCTCAGTCTCTGCCCGAAATGTCAAAATTTTGTAGATGGCAGAATCACTGTAGTTTGTAGATGTAAGTAAATATCATTGTAAATGTAGAACTTCCCCGAGTGTCATGGTATGGGAACCACGAACTGGTCTTAGTCCCTGATGTAGAACTTCCCCGAGTGTCATGGCATGGGAACCACGAACTGGTCTCAGTCCTTGATGTAGAACTTCCCCGAGCATCATGGTATGGGAACCATGGGTTGGTCTCAGTTTCTGATGTAGAACTTCCCCGAGCATAATGGTATGGGAACCATGGGCTGGTCTCAGTCTCTTCCTGAAATGATGAAAACTCGTAAGAGCCTCTTCACGGGGGTTGTAAATTTTGTAGATTGTGGATGTTGTTGTAGACTGTAAATGTAGTTCGTTGTAGAACCTGTAGATGTAGTTCGTTTTAGAACCCTATAGATGTAGTTCGTTGTAGAACCCTATAGATGTAGTTCATTGTAGAACCCTGTAGATTGTAAATTTTGTTGATGTAATCTGTAACGTACTCTGTTGTTGTAGATGTAACTTGTAATTGTAATTGTAGATGATGTAATTGCTTCACCGGGGATCTTCAAAGGAGATGTGAGCCGGTTGAGTTGTAAAGTATGTCTTCTCGAATAAAGAGATACTATTGTCATAAGCTTATTCAACTTCTCTGGGGAGATGTCGCTTGATGGAAATAAACTTGTGCGATGAACTCATTGGGGAAGTCATTCCTGAGAGAAACGTCCGTAATTATCTTTTCTGATGAATCAATAATGCTGAAGGACCCATTGAGGGTAAATGATCTGTCTTGTGAAAACTGTCATTTGTCGTTTTGAACAGGATCTTGATCAAAACGAGTTGCTCAATAAAGAGATAAATGTTCGAGAAAAATCCTGTGATGCTATTGTTGAAGAAGCGTCTGTCTTTATGAATATTCTTCGTGGGGAATAAGGTGTAAGGTAAATGCACACTTAATCCACTGGTGAAGGTTGGAGATGTCCATGATGTGATTGCCAAAGACCGAAGTTCAATTCAGGAAGTAGCTGAAAAGAAACTGTCAAGCAAGACTCGACCATTGAGATATAAACTCAAATGGAATTTGTACTGAAATAACCATCTTCCATGAGGGCTGAACTTCATGGGGAAAGTAAAACATTATGCTTTTCTGCCTAGGGTCGATAAATTTAATTGGAGGGATAAGACGCACCCAAACACCTAGGGATAACTATAGCCGAAGCGATGGAACAAAACAAATATGAAGAATGCGAAAAATGCACATGCCATGTTGTCTACTTATATGTTATGCGTATGCCGACGGATTGGGAGAAACGAAATAAACGCCTCAAACGAAAGGGTACTCAAGCAGAATCTCTATAGATTCTTTGTCGTCTGCGAAGAGAATCTTCGAACAGAAGCAACCTTCGTGTCTGGATAAAATAAATCCTCCTGCCTTGGGGAAGCATATCATATTGTTGTCTTTCTTCGGACGAGGTAAACGCTCATGGTCATCTTGCTATTCATATATCAAGTAGAGCATAAAGTTTTAAGTCAATTTGGATTTTGCTATCAATAAAACAGATTTGTGATTAATGAAAGACTTTTTATTGAATGGTGGTCCGCAGAAAAGCGTGACCCCGATTTTACAGCGTTGGAAAACAATATCGATTACATAAAGGGAATAATGACTTGCTTCTCTCAGGCAAAATATTTCTTAACAGCATCCGCGTTAACGGGACGAGTGATCTCTTCTCCGTCCATTGTTGCTAACATCAAAGCGCCTCCTGTCAAAACTTTTTTTACTACGTATGGTCCATCATAATTTGGGGCCCATTTTCCTCTGACGTCGGTGAGGAAGGATTGAATATTCTTAAGCACAAGGTCACCTTCTTTAAATGCACGGGGTCGAACCTTCTTGTCAAATGCTTTCTTCATCTTCTGCTGATATAACTGCCCATGGCATAGCGCGGCCATCCTCTTTTCTTCGATTAAGTTCAACTGATCATATCTGTTCTGACACCACTCTGCTTCTGATAATTTTGCCTCTACCAAAATTCTCATAGAAGGAATCTCAACTTCTATTGGGAGTACTGCTTCCATACCGTAGACAAGTGAAAATGGAGTTGCCCCAGTCGATGTGCGTACCATCGTACGATATCCATGTAAGGCAAATGGGAGCATTTCGTGCCAATCTTTGTAAGTAACAACCATCTTCTGAATGATCTTCTTGATATTTTTGTTGGCGGCTTCAACAGCCCCGTTCATCTTTGGTCTGTAAGGGGAAGAGTTATGATGCTCAATCTTGAATTCTTCGCACAACTCTTTCATCATCTTGTTATTCAAATAGGAACCGTTTTCTGTAATGATTCTGCTTGGCACACCATATCGGCAAATGAGCTGATTTTTGATAAATTTGACAACCACATGTCGAGTTACATTAGCATAGGAAGCCGCCTCGACCCACTTGGTAAAATAATCAATGGCTACTAAGATGAATCGGTGTCCATTAGACGCTTTCAGCTCTATCATTCCAATCATATCAATTCCCCACATGGAGAATGGCCACGGTGATGAGATAACATTCAACGAAGTTGGAGGTACGTGAATCTTATCTGCGTAAATCTGACACTTGTGACATTTTCTAGCAAACTTGTAACAATCTCATTCCATTGTGATCCAATAATAACCAGCCCTTAAAAGCTTCTTAGCCATAGCATGTCCGTTGGCATGCGTGCCAAAAGATCCTTCGTGAATCTCCATCATCAACATATCCACTTCTTATTTGTCAACACATCTCAACAAGACCATGTCAAAATTCCGCTTGTACAACACATTGTTACTCAGAAGAAAATTTCCAGCCAACCTTCTCAAAGTTTTCTTGTCTTTGTTGGAAGTTCCCAGGGGATATTCTAGAGTTCTAAGAAACACTTCGATGTCATAGTACCAGGGTTTGCCATCTTCAACTTCTTCGACAGCAAAGATGTAGGCAGGTCTATCAAGACGTTTTACTTCAATCCGAGGACACTCGTTCCAAAAGTTTACCATGATCATCGAGGCCAAAGTTGCCAACGCGTTTGCCATTCTGTTCTCATCATGAGGGATATGATGAAACTCGACTCTATCAAAGAACGGTAACAGTCTTCTAGCATAATCCCTGTATGGGACCAAATTATCATGTCGAGTTATCCATTCTCCAGTAATTTGGTTGATTACTACTGCAGAATCACCAAACACATCTAAATTCTTAATTCTCAAATCGATTGCTTCTTCGAGACCCATAATACATGCCTCGTACTCAGCTTCATTATTAGTACACTGGAATGTTAATCTGGAGGTAAATGGGAAATGGGTCCCTTGAGGAGTCACAATAACAACACCTATCCCTTTTCCATGAGCATTGACAGCTCCATCAAAGATTAAACCCCATTGAGAACCTGGCTCTGGCCCTTCACCATGTACGGGTTCTTCACAATCTTTCATCTTTAAAAACATAACATCTTCATCAGGAAAGTCATCGTTTGAGGGTTGATGATCCAAAATGGGCTGGTGAACCAGATGATCAGCCAAAGCACTTCCTCTAACAGCTTTCTGAGTATGGTACTCGATATCATATTCGGACAATAACATCTGCCATCTAGCGATTCTCCCAGTCAAAGCGGGCTTCTAAAAAATATACTTGATAGGATCCATCTTTGACACCAACCAAGTAGTGTGGTTTAACATATATTGGCGTAGACGCTTGGCGGCCCACGCTAGAGCATAACAAGTCCTCTCTAACATAGTGTACCTGGTTTCATAATCAGTAAATTTCTTGCTCAGGTAATAAGTGACATGATCTTGTTTTCCTGTTTCATCTCGCTGGCCGAGTACACAACCCATCGAATCCTCTAAAACAGTCAAATACATAATCAAAGGACGCCCTTCAACCGGCGGTATCAGGATAGGCGATTCAAGCAAATATTCTTTGATACTATCAAAAGCCTTTTGACAGTCTTTAGTCCAATCATATCCTTGTTCTTTCCTCAGGAGCTTGAAAATAGGTTTACATGTAGCAGTCATGTTGAATATAAACCTGGAGATGTAGTTCAAACGTCCTAAGAATCCTCTGACTTGTTTCTCAGTGGCGGGAGCTGGCATTTCTCGGATAGCTTTCACTTTGTCAGGGTCCACTTCAATCCCTCTTTGACTGACAATAAAACCCAATAGTTTCCCTGATCGTACTCCAAATGTGCACCTATTGGGGTTCAAACGAAGCTTGTATTCCCTCAAATGACCAAACAGCTTAGCCGGGTGTTTAACATGATCATTTTCAGTCTTCGACTTAGCTATCATATCGTCCACATACACCTCGATCTCTTTGTGCATCATATCATAGAACAAAGTAGTCATAGCTCTCTGATATGTTGCCCCTGCATTCTTTAATCCAAATGGCATAACTTTGTAACAAAAGGTGCCCCAGGGTGTTATGAATGACGTCTTCTCTCTGTCCTCAGGAGCCATTCTAATCTGGTTGTAACCTGAAAAACCATCCATGAAGGAGAAAACCTCATATCTTGCAGTACTGTCCACCAAGATGTCAATGTGAGGTAATGGAAAGTCATCTTTCGGACTGGCTTTATTCAAATCCCTGTAGTCTACACACATGCGAACCTTTCCATCCTTCTTCGGAATGAGTACAGTGTTAGCCAACCATAGTGGGTACTCGGCAGTAACAAGGAAACCTGCATCAATTTGTTTATGTACCTCTTCCTTAATCTTTAGAGCCATGTCAGGTCGAGTCCTTCTGAGCTTCTGTTTTATCGGTGGGCATTCTGGCTTTAACGGTAAATGATGTTCGACTATAGTTGTATCCAAACGGGGCATGTCTTGATATGACCAAGCGAACACATCGACAAATTCTCCAAGCAAATCAATCAGCTGTTTCTTCACATCGGGTTTAAGCAGAGCTCCAATTTTCACTTCTCTACGGATTTCTTCTGATCCCAAGTTGATTTCTTCCACCGGCTCTTGATGAGGTTGGATAGCTTTTTCCTCTTTCTCAAGAAGTCTGGAAATTTCTTCTGGGATATCACCTTCTTCGTCCTCTGCTTCGTACACAGGAAACTCGAAATTTGGAGAAGGCAGTGGATCATTATTCCCAGGATGTATTTTATGTAGCAATCTGCGCAAGTGACGTGATTTTCAATAAGTTTTTGTAAAGTGGAAAGTGTGTGTACGCGAGATGCTACTTATTATTTTCCAACATCGTGAATAAGTATAAAACACAAATGTAAATGAAAGCAGTTTATTGATGATAGCAAAACCAAAAGGACACGCCCAACAAAGTCACCTTTGCCTTGGGCAGAGCAAAGGGAATTATTGGAAATAAGCCCTAACAAATGCAGTTTCACCTTGGGCAGAGCAAAAAAATTTAAAACAAATGCTTTACTTAGATATATGAATGGCAGTAGGGGCTTCAACCGCACTCCAATTCTTGACTACAACGCCTGTGGTCACAAAGTTTGGAATGTCCTCATCTGGATCTTCCTCGGTGATGGCATAAACTCCAAAAGTATAATCAAATTCATCTGAAACATAGCCTGAATCTTCCATATAGGGCTTGTAGTCTTCGTAAGGAATGGAGGACCTTGTAGAACCATATGATATGTAGCCCTCGAGTTCGTCTTCTAACACAACATTAATCTGAGGATGATGGACGACTCCTCCACTATGGAACACTTTATTGATTAGCGGAAACCCTTGATTCTTGGTGTCTGGTTGAGCGGAACCGCTAGTGAAACCGAGACCCTCCTTATTTTTGTTTTCTGGCAAAGACAATACTTTCCCCCACATTAATTGATGACCACTGTTCACTACTCGCTGCGCATCTTTAAATGATGACATGGATGCCTGAGATCTTTGGACACCTTCGCCCACAATATACAAAGCTTGAAATTGCGTGCCAATTTCTTCCTTAGCATCGACATATGAGAATGATGACAAGTGACTTACCACCAAAGCTCTTTCTCCACAAACTGTAACTATTTTCCCCTTGAAAACATATTTCAACTTCTGATGCAGGGCAGAAGTAACCACTTCAGCTTCATGTATCCATGGCCTCCCTAGCAAACAGCTATAGGCGGCACGAATGTCCATGACCTGAAACGGGATCATAAAAGTCTGTAATCCAATAGTCATGGGCAAATCAACCTCACCAATTACCGTTTTCCTTGACCCATCGAAAGCTTTGAAAATAACGCGACTTGGCCTCATCGGTGGTCCCTGATACGATAGCTTAGATAGAGTAGTTCTAGGCATTACATTTAGAGACGATCCAGTATCAACCAGCGCACTTGACAGAGAGTCGTTTTCACAGTTCACAGAAATGTGTAGAGCCATGTTATGTTTCCTTCCTTCTTCTGGGAGATCGTCTTCATTGAAACCCAAATTATCACTCGAAGTAATACTACCAATGATGTTATCAAATTTTTCCATAGTCACATCCTGCTCGACATAGGCTTGTTCCAAAATTTTCTGAAGTGCCTCTCTATGAGCCTCAGAACTCATTAGCAATTGTAGCACAGAAATCTTCGACAGGGTTTGCAAAAGCTGATCTGCAACCTTATACTCGCTTCTCTTGATTACTTTCAAACATTCATCTGAGTTGGATAAATTAGATCCCCCAGACTGCCCCACAGTTGGGTCCTTTGAGCCTGATGGTTCGAACAAAACCTCTTTTTCTTTCGGTGGCACAGTCGAGTAGACTCGACTGCTTCTTGTCACTCTACTGACATCTGCAATATTAACTACTGAGGGTACAGTGGGCAAAGGTACTTCTTTCCCATCCTCCAACATAGTGGCATTGTATCTGTAAGGGATGGCCTTACTAGAGGTATAAGGGACAGGTCCAGGCACATTGATTACCAAAGGGGTAACAGTTGGCTTCTTGCTATTGTAAACAATCTCTATACGTTCCACTTCCTTAAAGTGGGGTACTATGACGCAAACTTCTTCAACCTCTTCATTTGAAACTTCTTGATCATCACTTTCTAAACAATCTTCAATCATATTGACAGAGGGCGAACCATGTGGTGGTAATGGATTCTTCTGTACATTAGGGTCGGAATCCCTAAAAGACAAGATTCAATTTTTAATGAGCCTCTGGACATCCATCTTCAGACCGAAACAACTCTCAATATCATGTCCTGGAGCACCCTGATGGTAAGGACAAAACTTGTCCGCTCTATAAGAAGGGGGAGGATTTGTGGGAGCCGGAGGTGGAGCTCTCGTCTGAATGTGACCCTTTTTAATCAAAGTGGGGAATAAATCAGCATATGTCATTGGGATCGGATCAAAATTTATTTTTCTATACACACGACCTTGATTGTTTGATGGCCGATTCTGCTGAGGATACTGTGGACTTTGCTGAAGTTGGGGTTGTTGAGCAACGGGAGACTGAGGTTGCTGATAGGGTTGTGGAGACTGTAGCTGATAAGCCGGAGCATTAAACACTGGCGATACCGCTGCAACTTGATGTGGTGGCATGTATCTCTTTCTGAATTGTCCCTTTTGAATGGCATTCACACCTTGTTCCTTTTTCTTCACAAAACTGCTCCCATACCTCTTAGGAGCACTCTCTTCTTTGGTCAATCTTCCTTCACGAACACCTTCTTCTAAACGCATTCCCATATTGACCATTTCAGTAAAATCACTGGGTGCGCTGGCTACCATCTTCTTATAAAAGAAAGGACCCAGAGTCTTCAGAAAAATTTTGGTCATCTCTTTTTCTTCTAGTGGTGGTGTGACTTGTGCGGCCAACTCGCGCCAACGCTGAGCATACTCTTTGAAATTCTCCTTATCTTTCTGTGCCATTGCTCTCAACTGGTCTCGGTCGGGCGTCATGTCCACATTGTACTTGTACTGCTTGACAAAGGCTCCTCCCAGATCATTGAAAGTTCGAATCTTCGTACTATCCAACCCCATGTACCACTTGAGTGCAGCGCCTGTCAAACTATCTTGAAAGTAGTGAATGAGTAATTGATCATTATCAGTTTGGGCAGACATCTTCCTGGCGTACATAATGAGATGACTTTGAGGGGAGGTATTCCCCTTGTACTTTTCAAAATTAGGGACTTTGAACTTCGGTGGGACCTTAACGTTTGGAACCAAGCACATCTCATAAGCACTTTTACCAAATAAGTCCTTTCCACGAAGGGCTCTCAACTCCTTTTGTATTTCAGAAAAATGGTCTTGAAATCCTTCTATCTTCTCTTCTAAACCCACAGTTTCAGTTGGCGACCCATGTAAAATTGGTTCGTCCAGAATATACGGGACAACATTCACGTGTGGAGATGCGGTAGTCATCACAGCAGAAACTACAGGAGAAGCTTGAACAGTGGTCACAACAGCGATTTCAGATGCATGTGGACGATAACCAGCCGGAGTAAAATAAGGAGGCATCCCCCACGGGAAACCTTGAGGCATATTGTAAGATGCTTCAGCAACAGAAGACACCATTGGGATCGGTGTTGGTGTCACTTCAGATATGATAGTCCTTGGAACTTCCTGATTGTTGATCGAGATTTGACTAGACAAAGCTTCCACAAGACCATTCAACTTGTCCAAACTTTCCTTCATACTTGCAACTTCATCACGGAGCACTCTGTTTTCTTGCTCTTGTTGATCCATCTTCTGGCGTTGGCTAGCTCGAGTGTTGTATCGGTGATTCAGCTTGTTCTGCGGAGATGAAGCAAGAGTGAGACCCTGGAATGTGAATGATGCTATGCTTATGCAAAATGCAAATGAGTATGAAACTTTCAAGAAACTCAAATTATTTCGGTATTGTAACCTTGGAGGAAAACTTATTTTATTTGAGGATCGAAGCATTACAAAATGGAGTACTCTTTTAAGAGTTTATTACATTGAATCAAAAGCGAAAGAGAAACTTATGCTCCTTCTGTGTACGAAGTTCTCTTTCTAGCTGACTGATGCGTTCCTGCAGCTCGGCATTCTTTCTGATGAGTCGGTCGACACACTCTTTCCAAGCCATAGTATCTGGGGGAAGGTCATCACTGGTGACAACACTTGAAGAGGTGTGAGAGGAAAATAAATCCTCTCGTGCCTTTCTTTTCCTTGCGAGTTCAACTTCTGGCAGCCTCTGGGACTTCTCTTTCTCTACCTTGAGTGTAAAAAATTTGTTCTTCCAAGCGGCCTTCAATTTTCGAGCTTCATCCAAAGCAGCCTTCAACTGATCTACTTCGCTCACGTCAAACCAATCTGGATCATGAAAAGCCAATACCATAGGTTCATGGAAAGGAAACGGCATCTTGAGGTCGAGAGCTCTTGCTCGTACCCAATGTAGGTATTCTTCAGAGACAGCACAATTGGGATATCCTAAAGCAAATTTTCCTTCCTTATTGATGTATTCCCATGAGTAAATTATGACGGCCTTCAGGTCTGGGTCTTCTCCTTCTTTGAGAAAGATTCCTTCTAACAGAGTCTGGTCAGGTACTTCAATCATGGGATGCCCAAATTGGAGACGGGCCAGAGCAGGATTGTAACTTATGCATCCTTCCCTCGCAATGAGCGGTATGTTAGTAAATCCTCCGATGCTATGGATCATACATATACCCCCATAAGTAGGGTCGTACCACACAATGTCAGAATGGGTAAGGGCCATAACTATCTCAGACCAATGAGGTGACTCCTCCTCTTCCCAAATAGACGGGTGCCGAGTTAGGCGAGCAATGAACCATGAATACAACAGAGCGGTGTAACAGACGATATGTCATCCTCCCTCAGCATTCTTTGAATGAATTGAGTAATATGTGTCAGCTAACAAAGTAGGGACTGGATTCTTGAGTATGAATAATTTAATCGCGTCCATATCAACGAAATCATCGATCTTTGGGAATCAGAAAATCCCATAAACCAATAGGGCAAAGGTGGCCTCCATGATAAGGAGTTCCTTTCTTTCAGCATGGTAACGGACTTTTTCAATCAAAAAGTCAGCAGGGAATCCAAGGACTCCTTCCTTGGTGGTTAGGTGCGCTTGCACATCTGCCAAACTGAGATGAATGGCATTGGCAATTTCTTGATGACTGGGTGTGTCTTTCTGGCCGGTGAATATGGGACGGGCCGTCACAGGCATCCTTAGGAAATCAGAATACTCTTCCAGTGTTGGCATCAATTGGTAATCCGGGAAAGTGAAGCAGTGGTACAACGGATCATAAAATTGAACAAGGGTCTCCAATAGCCCCCCTTTCATCTTGAGTTCGAGAAAATGAAAGACTTCTCCATATTCTGCTGCAAAGGCGTAACGGTTCTCGATGAGGCCTGCTAGTTCTCTCAAGCTTTCAATGTTAGGACTCTGGAAAGTGTACTCCAATACTTCTCTTTTGAAATCCATGGTTACAACACCTGAGAAATAAAATTGAGTTTCTTGAGTAAAGAAAGAATGTAATGCAAGATGAGTAGGACTTCATGGGATCCTAACTATTTATAAACATTGTGGTAAAAGAAACGTTTTTATTTAATTTTGCAACGGAATACAAATAATTGCTTTTAAAAGTCCCAAATAAAAGCTAATAAAGACACTAAAGAAGTTTCGAATTCTGCTGCTTGAGCTGCTCCTCTAGTTGCGTCTTCTCACGGATAAGGTTGTCCGCGATCAATTTCCAAATAGTGCATTGTGGGTCGGAGAAAAATAAATCCTCCATGACCTTCCTCTTCTTGCAGAGGAGTAACTCCTCATCCTTTAACTGTAGCTGCTTCTGGAGTTCCTCTTTCTCTTTTTGGAGTTTGTCGATTTCTGCAACAGACACTTGATACTTGTTCTTCCATGACTCTAACTCTTGTCGTAACTTCTTCATAGCAGCCTCTGACTTCTCAGTTTCAGACATAAAGACATAGGTGGGCTCCCTTCTTGGAGGCATAGGGTCTTGACGAGAATAAGGCATCCTTAGTTTGATTGCCTTGTCTCTTACCCATTGAAGACACGGTTCTAGCGACACACAATTAGGCCTTCCTAGACTTTTCTTCCCCTTCTTATACACATTACGCCATGCATCCAGAACCTTTCCTCGAAGCTCTACATCATTGTTAAAGAAAATACTCTCTACATGGGCACTCTTAGGAGGTTCCTTCGACGGGTATCCCAACTGTCGATGGGCTAAAACGGGATTGTAGCTGATTCCTCCATCAAAACGGAGCAATGGTACATTAGCGAAGTTACCACAACTATCAATGATTAATACCCCATCATACACCTGGTTGTACCAATCGATGTCAGAATGGGTCAATGCCATAACCCTCGGAGACCAAATCTCTTTGCCAATGTTTGTAAAAGAGCTAGTCTTTGGCAAGTGCGAAATAAACCACTTGTAAAGTAAGGGTACACAACAAGTAATCATCCCTCCACCACGAAGGTTTCGAAGATGTATTGAGTGATATGTATTACCCAACAGAGTTGGCACTGGGTTTTTCTTCATAAAGATCTTGAATGCTTTGAGATCGATGAAACCTTCAAAACTCAGAAATAAAAACAACCCATAAACAAGCAAAGCAAAAATTGCCTCAAACGGAGCCTTATTAGAATAATCAGCATATAATGAAGCCTTCTCGACTAGGAAACCTGTCTTTAAACCAAGAACTCCATCCTTAGTAACTAGGTTGGCTTTAACGTCAGATACCTTCAAACGGAGGGATTTAGCAATATCTTTCTCATCAGGGTCCCTTTCTAAGAAGGGAAAAGGAGATTCTTCTAGGACAGGTAGACCAACTAAAAAAGAATACTCTTCCAACGTAGGTAACAACTGGAAATCCGGAAAGGTGAAACAATGGTAAAGAGGATCATAGAAATGTAGTAGAGTGGCAAGAAGTCCTTCATTCACTGAGCGGCCCAACAAAAATATCAGCTTCCCATATTTGTTCTTGAATTCTTCTTGATCCTTGATAAAGCCCCACAACTTCTTTAGGTCGTCCAATTTGGGACTTTTAAAAGTATATTTCACAGTACGTCTTTCATTTGAAGTCATAGTGACCTACAATGTTCATAAATGAAAGTGAATCTCATGAAGTCCAATGCAGAATGATGTTATATGAATGCAGCAAACGCAAGTATTCACATAAGGACACAAAGATAAACAGACAAAGGGGCATCCTAGGTTTGCAATGAGCATGGAGCATAGGGTATACCCATCCCCAAAGGACGTGAACTAAAGGTTTGATTTGTACCTGTAAGACAAGGTTCTAAAGGGACTCGAAATCATCAGCCCATCTTTCGGATATTATCAATTTCCCAATTACTTGAGGATTAATAATATTCTCAAGAGAACTTCTTTTGAGTGTAGCTTCGCGTAGCACTATTTCGGAAGTACTCCCTCATAGTCTCGCACTACATCCTAATAAAGGCCAAAGTTGGGTTAAGGTAACTACGGTTCTCAATATCATAGGCTCCAAGGTCGAAAATAGCAAGTGTCTTCACGATTACTCGTTCAACAGTACTATTTCGAGAGGGCCTCAATTAAGCGGGATTCTCGATTTAACTTAGTCGGGATTCAACTCCCTATAAGCCTCCTCGACTATATCACCATCCTATCTTAATTTCTCTCAAGTTCGGGTGTAGAACTTTATCTCACCACTCAAGGACAATAATCCCAAAATAAATACAAGAGAAAGCATATAAACAATTAATCAAGTAGGAAGATATATAAAGCAGTAAACAAATAAAATAAGATAGGGAAACCCACTAGAGATCTCCCCAGTGAAGTCGCCATTTCTGTCGCGGTGAAAATCGGATACCAAACTATTGATTAGTTTGAATCTTTAATTCATTTTGCAACCGAACTTTGATTTGTCTAAAGGAAGGGATAAAGATCGAAATTCCCACAATGCAAATGCAAGGTTTAGAGAGTTTTAGGTTCGGGGGTTGGTTAAACTTAGGGAAGGTGCTAGCATCCTAAGTTTCTGTAGTACTCTACAGGAACCTCTTATTTTATTATTGTTTATTGCTAAGTGTTTATCTGCTTAAGGTCAAAGGCCTAGGGATTTATTTCTAAGTATACTCGATAAGATGTCGCATCTTATGCCTACATATCCTTACAGGAGTGGAATCAGAGTATCTGTAGTTCCCCTAAAGGGTTAGAGGAGTTCTTTGACTATGGTCAAAGTTCCTACGGGTTTAGGGTAGTTGTTTGATTGATTTTAGGAGACGAGATGTGTCTTCATTTTAAGAGAGATTTAACCGCCACAAGGTGTAGGAAAATAGTCTTTGCATCGTCTTAAGAAAAGGGCTTAAGTACTCGGATTGTTTGACGAGTATGCCTTTATTTCTCTTAAGGCAAAGTCCCTACGGCTTGATTGTATTGTTATGGGGTGGAGATTCTATCTCGCTTAAGATGATTTGGCATCTTTCTCTAATGTGTTTGAATAATTGTTTTGAATTGTTTGAATGTATTGTTTGGATATTGTATGTTGAATTGATTGAGTTTGTTTGTATTGTGTTTATTTCTATGTTGAAAGATGGAGGTCCTTCCTATGGGATAGGTCCTAAACTTAAGAAGATCGACTTGAATCGGATCAAGGATCTTATGGGGAGAATGATGCAAATGTGAATGCACTACACACGATTGTTAAATCATGTGTAGGGTTTTCCTTTGGACGGATGCAATTGCGAGAATGATAAATTGCGATAATATAAACGCTGAAGAATAAATCGCGGATAAAGTAAACCATACACAAACGCATGAAAGCGCTGAAGTGTGTGAGAGTGGAAGTGTCGTGGGGTGTACGATTTAGATTGTATTTTACGTTGTTGATTGTTTTAGTTGGTCGATTAATTTGATGAGAAAATGTTTTACGGGGGTGAATTGAATTATTTTAGTTGATTGATTTGAAAGATTGATTTTATGAAGAAAATATATTATGACTAAATTAGTTTTATTAGTCTTAATAAAAGTTTTAGACGATTAATTAAATTCTAATGAATGATTTTAACTAAAATGAATTAGAGATTTTTTTATTATAAAAACCAATTAAGAGTGAAATGGTTTACTTCAATTAAAAGTGGTTGTTTATTGGAAAAAAAAGTTAATTCAATTAAGAAGAGGTTTTATTATTGAAATTATTTTGGTTATGATTATTAACAAATGAGTACAAATTATTTAAAATATAGGAGATAGGCTTTTGGTAAACAATTTACATTAGGTTGATAAAATAAATAAATTAATAAAAATTAGAAAAAAGGTCAATTAAAAGGTAATTTATGATAAGTTTGTTAATAAAAAAAATAGGTTTTAGTTATTTTAATAAAAAGAGTTGATTAACACGATTAAGTTAAAAAAATATATTGATATAGGTTAAAGCGAATTAATTAGGTTAATTATTAAGTTAATTAATATTAATATTAAGTGGATTATGATTAGGTGAGTGATTAGCAGATTGAGGGGCGTGTGTGTGTATGGTAGTTACAGCATAAGCACAACAATGAGAACGATTACGAACGGAAAAAGAAAAAGAACAAGACGACGGAAGCCCTAATCGCTCACTCGCTGGGCCTCTCTCTTGATTCGCCTCTCTCAATCTTTATTACCTCCCTGCTTGTACCTGAAACACGAATCAAAGCGTCAATCGTTCAACGATTTTAAAATGTATAAGGAATTTTACCGAAGATGGGAAGCGGCGGGACTTCGAAGGTGGAATTGGTGATGGAATATGGATCTTCTTCTTCGTTCAAGACCGAATGGTGATGGGTCCGAGGCTTTGACCGTCGAAGAAAGCTAAGTTCTTCTTTTTCTACTCTGTTAGGGGTTCGCGATTTCGTTTTTTAGGGTGATTCCTGATCCCTTTTTTCGTTGCCAATCTACTCTTTATATATGCAAAAATATCTTGGATGAACAATGAATACCACCTTGAATGCTGATTTTGATTGTTGATCGATCTTGCATTTTGGTACCAACTGATTTGAAAACTTACTTTTTTCATCCAATCTCGTTTAATGTCTCGTTAAAGGAGATCTCAATCTCTAATATCATGTGTAAATTTCATTTAAGATATTGTCTATCCAGGTTCAATGTTTGGGATTACTGAAAATTGCTAGCTGTCTCAAATTGATCCCTTTTCAAACTGGTATATTCCTCAAACAAATGCTAACTCGTATCTAATGCTTTGGCAGGTGCGGATAGTGAGGATTTGGGCTTGAAATGTCTTGGGTGGACACCTTGGTTTGTTTACTGAGATTTTCTGGCCCGACGATTGAGCTTACTGATGACGTTGATGTTGTTGTGGAAGTTCAAGCTATTGGCCTTGTTAAATAACTCTTTAGACACCTGCTTATTCTTGAGGATGACTTTGGTCCTTTGAACAATTTGTTGATTGACGGTCTTCCAGGAATTAGGCATGCCATTAGAGCATTAGTATATGATCACTTGATTGCTCAAAATTTTGATAGCTCCCAATCAAGATCAATAGGTGAAAAATGAAAATTCTTCTAGGATTCGTCTTAATAGAATGTTGCGAATTTGGACGAGTTCCCACCTCTGGTAGTCCTATGTCTAAAGGTTACTTAACGGGCTCCCTATTATGCACCAGAGAATAAAACATGATCTCAGATAGTCGTGCCTCCTGCTACGTTTCCTGTAGCAAATCAACGTGGTTGCAGTTTTCAAACTTCCTTCTGTTGGATACTACTGTCGTTTTCTTCTTGAATCACTTACACGTATTCCTTGTTGCAGGTGTGGCGGGAACTGCAAGCGAGATGAACTCTAAGGTCTGTTCGCTGTTGGGGCCATGGGAAAGGATTGGTTCACCGCTGGTGGCGGCGACAATAAGAGCAGGGCTTTAGGTAAAACAATTTTTGAACTTTGTGAAATGCTGAGGATTTTGGTTCACACTGAGTTAGACTTCCATTGACTCTACATGTCATGAAGAAATTCTCATGTCCTCTCAAAATATGCCTGTGGCGCAAAGGTGCTTCATGGGGATGCTTTGGCGATTTGTTTTGTGTTCGTAGATATTATTGATGTCATGATACGCAAATAATGTTGTTATGTGGTTGCAGGTGCCATCAGGTTGGATCCAATAATGGAAGCTGTCGTATTGGTACCAGGAACACGCGGACCGAGTTGTTGATGCTCCGTCACCATTATTACTGCCACTTCCTCCTTGAATATTGTTATTATTGTTGTTGGTGTAGTGTAGATACTTCAAGTAATCATCTGTGCTATTGATGAAGTGTGCCCAATATGCCACCAATATCTTTACCGTAGCATTCTTTGAAAACACAACCTCTGATATTGCAGACGATAGCGATGACCAAAAATGTTTGGTTTATATATTGTGATTGACCTAGCCAGTCCATGGTATTGATTCTAACCATCTCTCCTGTTCCAACAGATTTTAATAGCATTTCAACAGATTCTGAGGAAGTCGCCTCAGACTAAACATTATTATGCCTTGATATAGAGCAAGTTTCAGCTTCAGTTGAATTGAACTCCATGCCACTACTTACACGGGAGAATGCGTCAATCCACTGATTATCTTTGTTACTTTCAATGCCAAGGAAAACTTTAGTATCAACCAAACTATCAAACCTTAAATGTCCATGAAGGCTTTCATCATGATCAAACTTGGGGAGAGGATATGGCCTGAATGCTGGAGGAAATTTGGCAAAAAGGGGCCAGACAACGGTTTTGGAAACGATCTTGTTATTTGAGAGGAATACTGTTGGAGTTTAGTAAAGTGATATTCTTGTATTTGACACTGCCATGTTGTTGTAATGGTGTGACTTTGTAGCTTCTATCATTTTTGAACCTTCTTGTAATCCATCTCTTGTAGCGTTCCCGTTGGATGCTGATCATAAATAGGATCTAGGATTTCTCTAAGCATGATCCTCTTTGTAAAGCTGGTATTGTATCAAGAAAAGTGGATATTATTCTTCATATTATTCTTGTGTTTAAACACTTCCTTTGTAATGCTTGAATATCTTATCCTTATTGTTTTGTGATGAGCCTTGGATTTCTAGCTTTCTATGAATCCAATCAACCTTGTAATTACTTTGTAAATGTTGAATCTCTAAGCCCATTCGTTTGAATAATTAATTCCAAACCAAAATCAATTGTGTTTAAAGCAACTAAGATCTCAATGGAAAAAGGAACTCTTAGCTTCAACCAGAGCAACCCTTTTGACCAGAATGTTTATCCGAGATATCTTTAAAGTATCGATCTTAAGTCAGGGTTAGCTAGCCATAATCTAGCAATATCCAAATGGGCGAATGTGCATGATCTCCGTTCGAAATTACCATCACTGTGTGATCCTGCAAGGACTGGTTAGCTGTAATAAACACACATATGATAAGTAAAATAAAACAGGCGAAAAAAAAGAAAAAAAGAGATGGGATCCCTTGGTCAAAAATTAGAGTGTGACAGTCTTGATCACGGCTCCGTATTCTATATCATGACTTTGTTTCCGAGGATCCTTAATAATCAGAGGTCATGGCCATTAGAACCCAAAATCCTTTTGTGACTTTGAAGAGATGTAGGTAAAGATTCGTCTCTGATCAGGGTCCATTGGTTATGAAGTATCCAAATGTAGGAATGAGCGCTATCTCTGCTTAGATTTTACTGCATCTGCGCGAATTGGTTAGCCATAATAATCATGTACATGCGAGTATGAAGATACCATATAGAAGAAACAACAGAGGGAGGTGGAATCTTGTGGTCAAAAATTAGGGTGTAACAAAGAGCACCACCACTTAAGTCTAAGGGGAACTATTGAGTTAAACTAGTCAAGTTAGTCCATTAGAAACACCTAAATGTTAGTCTTAAAACTAAATCTAATTAAAATACCAAAAGTGATTGTAAAATCCTACAAAAAATTCTAAGGGTTCCTAAACCTCTTAAGAATCACTCCATACAAAAACCAGGGGGTTAATCATCCATTAAGTCATAAAACTATGCCCTAAACCTAAGGGTACTATCCTAAAACCCTAAATCTACACCACTTAATGTTCAATGTTCAAACTGGCCTAAATTTATCTCACAAAAATGTGAGAAACATACTAAGGGTACATGCATTTCTAAGCTATCTATTCCAAAAAGAATCAATTCAAAAATCCACACCAATCACCCATACTAAAATCAACAAGATCACATACCAACCATATCCAAAATAAAAGCAATTAAACTTCAAAAAATCCAATTAAATTCTAAAATGCATGAATTAATAATTTCTCAATCCTATTAAATTCTAGACTCTTTAAGGAGTCAGGGAAAAAAAATCTAGATTAAAAATGTTAATTTTCCTATTTGTTATGAATTAAATCCTAACTATATGCAAAAATGCAAAATAAAAGAAAATATAAAGAAAATAATAAGACCTGCGTTGCAAATAGCAATATTATCATGTTGTTTTTCAGACTGGGCCCGGAATGGGGGTGCGCGTAGAAACTATGACTAAGCCCAAACCATACTAAAACACATCAGAAAAATGAAATGGAAATTGGAAAACGTTTGTGACAAATAGCAATGGTTTCACGTGTGTTTTCTCATTGGGCCTCAATGCAGGGTGTGGTTAGAAAGAAAATGATTAAGCCCACCCAATTCAGTTTAATGAAACTGTGAGTTTCATCAACTCACTTCATATTTTATCATGAAATCGTGGCCCTTGGCTTGCTACTTCAGTCAACAGTCAAACAAGATCCAACGTCCAAAACTTCATCTTCTCCAAATTTCAAATATGAGAGGGAGACCTTGGGACGGTGGCCTGAGCTGCAGCGCCACCGTCGTCTCCGGTGAGAGTTACACCAAAGTGCATCAAACGCAACAACTAAACATCCCTTTCCACTCGTTTTTTCATCCTGAGTCCAATTATGACCTCCAAATCCATTGATTCTCACTCCAACTCAAAAACCGATTGAAAGTTCAGAAATTCATCCAACTTCTTGAATCACTCAATTCTTGCAATTAAATCCTTCTAAGCATCATCATTGATCTATCCTCATATCAAAACCTAAGCAATTCACTACAAATTATGCTGAAAATTGAAAAGTGCATACCTGGTAAAAATGGATGAACATAGTAGTTTTTCCTTCGAATCAAGCTCCAATTCTTTCCAGAATCAATCAAGAACCACTTCCCAAGCTTCTGAAACAATCAATTTGCAATGAAACCTCACCAATCTTCAAACCCGATTCTTGATGCAGCTATGCAATTTCAACTTGCTCCTTCTTGTTTCTCTCCAATTCTTGCCCAAAAAATGATCCAAATCAGTTGCAATGCATATATAGAAGTTGATGGAAACCTCTAGAAAGTTCTGTAGCTAACAAAATGAGATTTTGAATTTCTCATTCTCTTCCAATTTCTCTTATGTGCAGTTAGTGAATTGCTCTGCTCCAGCTCTCAATTTCACTTGAATTTCTCATCTCATGCCATTTGGAATTGAATGGGAGTGATAGCTTCCTTGTTTTTGCTCCAATGGTGTGCAATTCAAGTGTTGCTTCCACCTTAAGTTACAAAAGGGAAATGCTTGAAAATGACCTCAAATCCAAAATGTGCTATTGCCATCCTTTTCAAAATGCATTTTCTGATCAAAATGACATATAATGTTATTCAATTTGGCCACAAAACAATTTTCCCCAAATTTTGGCCTTTTAAGGTGTATTAAAGTTCTTTTTCAAAGCCATTTCAAATGATTTTGTGTTCCAAGCCAATCAAAGCTCTAATGACCACTTGGTTGCACCCAAAAAAATCATTTTGAACAAGTTCCATGTTGAACAATTTTCCATTTGAAGCTTGCAAGTTGGAGTTATGGACCTATGATCACAAATGACCTATAATCACCAATACCCAAAATACCCCTGGCTTGCAAAGATCATAACTTGAATTCTACAAATCCTATCAAGGACTTCTAGTACTCTATGGAAAGATAAGATAAAATATATACAACTCTCATGTTGTCCAAAAGTCTATTTGAAAATTCCTTGAAGGGAAAAAGTTGCTTGGAAGTCAAGTGACTTTCACAGATAAATTTCATAGTCATCTGGTGACCTATAACTTGTCTGGACCATAACTTGAGTTCTACAAATCTTCTTGAAGAGTTCTAGTACTTAAATTAAAGGTATTGAGAAGCTCTACAAGTTTCATGTGGGCCAAAGATCCATTTGAAACTTGTATTTTGACTTATCTGGCTTTGAAGTTAAACAATAAACAGGGGATTTTACATTGAAACCCTAATTTAGCAACTTCCCACATTCTTGATCCTTCTTTGTTTGATATTGGCACAACACCACACATGTATCAACATACCAATCCATGAAACCCATGACCTCAAATTAGGCTTTGATGCTCTTCAATTACTCAATTGACCTAGGATTGATCCAGATGAAACCCTAGTTGACTACACCTCAACTGTGGCTCTTGTACTTGAATCAATGACTTGCCTCAGCTTCAATATGGACCTCTAGGCATTCCATGAGATCCATACACACCTCAAATACACATTCCATGTTTCATATCCCACTGATGATTCTCAATATTCCTCAAGATAGGAGCAAAAATCCACATGTAGGCACTCAAACTTCTCAAGACTTCAACTCTTGATGACTTGGATGACTTCACAATCTTGGATAACACCTCTTGCTAGGCTCTTCTCTTGATAGACACCCTTGATCCCTTGTTGGAGGCATGCTATGCTATGATATGCAAATGTACATGATGTAACTATGCAAATGAAATGCAATGAAACATAAATCAGGCAAGAAAAGGTTGAGCAAATTTTGGGGTGCAACAGCTGCCCCTATTCAAACGGCTTGGACCCGACTGGGTGAAGAGCGAGCGGCCTTCAAACAGTCGAGGTACGAGACAGTTGAATACCAAGAAACCCGGAAATTTTCCAACCGCAGAAATAAACTGCACTGCTTGGGGAGCAACATCCCCTAGCCAAATCCGGTTGTTACGGCAACAACTGACCCAACATCTGATAGTAATTCTGATTTCAACTTCAACCACCTATGTAACGCCACAGGTACTGAACAATTTTGCAAAAACACCTCCGTCCACAACTGGACTAACCTTGCCAACACAAGAAGAGAACAAATTCGTCAACATGAATAGAGATTCTGTCGTCACAGGAGTAACCTTGTCCACATCTGGACCCAAATTTCGTCACATCACGAATAAATACAAATCTTTCCACGTCAGGACTCACATTTCGTCAACCCGAAGAAATCTCAGCAACACAGGAAAAGAACTTTGTCCATGTTAGGACGCTTGTTTCGTCAACACGAAGAAATCCCCTCATAAACTTGTCCATGTTAGGACTCAAACTTCGTCAACCCGAGAAATCCCGACAACTTCGCTGGGGATGAGTTGTCTGCATCTCGTCAACACGAAGAGATCCTATCAGCATAGGAGTAAATTGTCCACGTCAGGACTCACATCTCGTCAACACGAAGAACGGTAAACTTGTCCACGTCAGGACCCGCATCTCGTTTTGATTTGTCCATGTCAGGACTCACATCTCTTCAGCATGAGAAAATCCTATCAACATAGGAGTAAATTGTCCACGTCAGGACACCATTTCGTCAACACGAAGAACGGTAAACTTGTCCACGTCAGGACTCGTGCATCTCGTCAACACGAGGAATTATAAACTTGTCCACGTCAGGATGCACATTTCGCCAATACGAAGAAAGATATCTGCTGGGGATAAATGGTCCACGTCAGGACACCATTTCGTCAACACGAAGAACAGTAAACTTGTCCACGTCAGGACTTCACATTCCGTCAACACGGAGAAATCAAATCTGCCCACGTTAGGACTAGCACATCTCGTCGACACGAGGAAATAAATCTGTCCACGTTAGGACTACACTTCGCCAACACGAAGAAATCCCGTCAATACAGGAATAAAATTGTCCACGTCATGACTCATATCTCGTCAACACGAGGAACTCCTATCAACATAGGCAATCAAATTTTGGCGGCTTCCGGGGAAAAACTTATGTCAACCAGTAGGAAAATACATTTGTTTATCCATACGGGAAGATACTCTAAATACAGTTTCTATGCTTATCTCTGCAGTAGCTAACTCCATTGGTCCCAACCCACAAACATTTTAGCACTGACGTGACAGCGACTTTGAGGCAGACTCTACTGGGGAGATTCTGAAATCGACTGCCAGACACCTATTTCGACACAGGCGTCCGCTTCTGAAATTTTGATTCATGAAACCCTTTGACGCTGACGTACAGCAAATTTGAAGAAAATAATCCGCTGGCCGGATAAGAGAAACTTCAACAAGCAACTCTGTGGGGAAAATAGTAAGATGAACCGTATCATCACACGTCTCACGGCGAGACCTCGAATACCTGGTAATAGATCTGAGCTAGAACTTCATACTCCTACTGAGAAAACACACCTGAAAGCAAAAGGTTAACCAACCTGATTTATGTTTCAAAATGCGTATGTTCGAAAATGGCTAATGCTCCGTACGGCACGGAAATGCTACGCGTTTGAGTAGATGCAAATATGACGATATATGCAAATGCAAATGCAGGCTCAAGTTGCCGGAGCCACTCTGATAATGATGTCTCAACAACATGAATGCTGAGGATAAAGCCAACTCCGTTGGGGAGAACAAGTATCATAAGGTATTCCGGTAAAATAAATGCCGGAAACACAGTCAACTCTGCCGGGGAGAGATTAAACATTAATTTCCACTGGGAGGAAAGGACAAACACCCTGCCGGTGAACAAACTTAGCTGGGGAAGAAGCGACACTTCTGGGAAAAGCACACTGTCTGGGCACATTTTACACATTCAGAGTTACCAACTCCGCTGGGGACAATCATCCCGACGGAGGCAAGACGACCTGTGGGGAGCATGAAAACCATCCTTCGCGGATATAAACCTTTCGAACCAACAACTTGGTTAACTATTGCGGGAATCTCCCATGCTGGAGATTGAACGTGCACATCTTCGATTCGCTGAGGAGCGCAACCTCTGCAGGGGACATTGATTTTGACTTGCTGGGGTTAATCCTATGGACGGCGTTCCATGAGGACACTCTCCTGGGGAAAATAATTCCCTCTTTCGGGAAGGGGTAAATGTCATTTCAACTCTCGGGGATAAGCTGCGACTAGTTGAGGAATGACATCAACTGGAGTCAGGTCTTACGTCAAGCGACCTTGGCTGGGGAATACAATTCCTGACCGTTTGCTCCAAAGGTAAGAACCCTGCAAAACACAAACGAGACAAAATAGGCCTATACAACAGAATCTATTCGGGTTAGCATCTGTGACATTACCTCAGTCAATTCGAATTTTTGCAATTATTGGCAAGGGCCAGCAAGATTATGTAAGTGCAAGTTTATCAAAAACATCGGCGTCTTTCACAAACAAAACAGTAAAGAACAAGCATCAAGTACTTAATAACATGTTTTATTGATAACGGGCCTCTGAATAGGCAAAGTTTTGTACACTGGATGCAACTCCTGAAAAGAGGAAGTTACGCACAACCACACATAAATATATGCACAAGAAGCATAAAGAAAATACAAAACAATATTTGTATACATGTCGGCAACGTGGCACAGACAAACACCATGAGCTGATCCTCCTATGACTCGCCTGACTCTGCGCTTTCCCGGTACTCGACCTTCGGAAGAGATTATTTTTGGATAGACGGCCCCCCAGGTACTCCCAAACCACTAAGCAATGCCGTATCAAATCCGGACCGCAGTCATTTGCTTTTTCAACCCCTAACTTTTGCGTGAACCGCCCTTTGTGGGTTTTCAATTCACCCGGATACCCTTTTTTTCCGATGTCTCCCTTTTCAGGTTTTCGACTTCGCGGGTGTACATCTTTTCAATTTTATCCCTAACTTTTGCCCGAACCTTTTATTCATTTTTTATGGTTCGCCGGGATGCCCCATTTTTGCTTGGACTCTCTTTTTACTGTCCAGCGGGTCACTTTCAAGCAAAGTATTTTTTAACTGCGTCCGAATTCACAGGAGACGTAAAGTCCTCACCATCCATGGTGGATAGTAACAAGGCTCCTCTAGAGAAGACTTTTCTGACAACGTAGGGACCTTCGTAATTGGGAGTCCACTTTCCCCTGTGATCGGATTGTGGTGGGAGAATCTTTTTCAAAACAAGATCGCCCGTCTGAAAGCTTCGAGGGCACACCTTCTTGTCGTAAGCTTTCTTCATCCGAATCTGATACAGCCGACCATATGCTAGAGAAGCCAGTCTCTTCTCATCCATTAAGCTGAGCTGATTCAGTCTATCTTTAATCCATTCTGCCTCGTCGAGTTGGACATCACGTAAAACCCTCAGGGAAGGAATCTCGACCTCCAACGGTAACACCGCCTCCATCCCATATACCAATGAGAAAGGGGTTGCCCTGGTTGATGTGCGTACCGTCGTACGATAACCGTGCAAAGAGAAAGGTAACATCTCGTGCCAGTCCTTATACGTCATAACCATCTTCTGAACAATCTTCTTTATGTTCTTATTGGCCGCTTCGACAACGCCATTCATCTTGGGCCGGTAAGGAGAAGAGTTGTGATGCTCGATCTTAAAATTCTGACACAGCTCTTTCATCATTGTATTATTCAAATTTGAACCGTTGTCGGTGATAATCCGCTCAGGGATTCCATATCTGTAGATAATATCTCGTTTGATAAATCTGGCTACCACTTGTTTGGTCACATTGGCATATGATGCTGCTTCCACCCATTTGGTGAAGTAATCAATTGCCACCAAAATGAACCGGTGTCCGTTCGATGTCGTAGGCTCAATCTTACCAATCATGTCAATCCCCCACATCGAGAAAGGCCACGGTGATGACATCACATTCAGAGGACTTGGAGGCACATGGATTTTGTCTGCATAAATTTGGCATTTATGACACTTCTTTGCAAACTTGAAACAATCTGTTTCCATGGTTAGCCAATAATAACCTGCCCGCAGCAGTTTTCTCGTCATAGCATGCCCACCAGCATGTGTACCAAATGTACCCTCATGTATCTCTTCCATGAGCAACTTCGCCTCTTTCTCATCTACGCAGCGTAGCAACACCAAGTCGTGGTTTCTTTTATACAGGACACCGTCCAGATTCATATAGAAATTGCCAGCCAATCTCCTGAGAGTCTTCTGATCTCAACTGGATGCCCTAGTCGGATACTCCTTGTTCTTCAGGAAATTCTGGATGTCAAGATACCAGGGCTTACCATCAGTAGCCTCGTCAATGGCAAATATGAAGGAAGGCCTATCAAGTCGAGAGATAACAATCCTGGGAGCCTCGTTCCAGAAGTTAACTTTATACATTGAAGACAATGTCGCCAGGGCGTCAGCCATTTGATTTTCTGCTCGCGGTACGTGATGCAATTCCACCTTGTCAAAGAAAGGCAACAATCTCTTCGCATAATTCATATAGGGTATCAAATTGGGCTGACGTGTCTCCCATTCTCCTTTAATCTGATTCACCACTAGACCTGAGTCTCTGTATACATCCAGGTTCTTGATTCACAAATCAATGGCTTCTTCCAGACCCATGATGCAAGCCTCATATTCAGCCTCATTATTGGTAACAGGAAAAGTCAATCGGGCAATAAATGGGATGTGCGACCCATGAGGAGTAGTGATAATTGCACCTATTCCGCTACCATAGGAATTAACTGCTCCGTCAAATATCAACTGCCATTTGGAACCCAACTCTGGTCCTTCGTCCAGCAACGGTTCTTCACAATCTTTCATCTTCAGGTACATGATATCCTCGTCAGGAAAATCAAACCTCATCGATTGGTAGTCCTCAATCGGCTGCTCAGCAAGGTACTCTGACAGAACGCTACCTTTAATAGCCTTTTGCGAGACATATTGGATATCGTATTCTGTTAACACCATCTGCCATCGGGCAATTCTTCCGGAGAGTGCTTGCTTCTCAAACACATATTTAATTGGATCCATCTTCGAAATTGGCATGGTTGTATGATTCAGCATGTATTGCCTCAAACGTTTGGCGGCCCAGGCTAGCGCACAACACGTCTTCTCGAGCATTGAGTATCTGGACTCACAGTCGGTAAACTTCTTACTCAAATAGTAGATCACATGCTCTTTACGTCCGGTCTCGTCGTGTTGACCGAGAACAAAACCCATACTTTTCTCAAGAACCGTCAAATACATAATCAAAGGTCTCCCCGCCACTGGAGGTATCAAAATAGGAGGTTCCTGCAAGTATTCTTTTATTTTGTCGAACGCCTTTTGAGAATTTTCATTCCAGGTCAGCACTTGATCCTTTTTCAACAACTTGAATAACGGCTCGCATGTCGCAGTTAGGTGAGATATGAACCGAGCGATATAGTTTAACCTCCCTAAAAACCCACGCACTTCTTTTTCTGTTTAGGCGTCGACATTTCTTGTATAGCTTTTATCTTTGCAGGATCAACCTCTATTCCCTTTTCGCTCACAATAAACCCCAGCAGTTTACGCGATCTCACCCCGAAGGTGCACTTATTAGGATTCAGTCTCAACCTGAACTTCCTAAGTCTCTTGAACAGTTTAAAAAGATTAACCAAATGCTCCTCCTCTGTCTGAGATTTGGCAATCATATCATCAACATAAACCTCGATCTCTTTGTGCATCATGTCATGAAAGAGAGTCGTCATAGCACGTTGATATGTTGCCCCAGCGTTCTTCAGTCTGAAGGGCATCACTTTGTAGAAAAGTGTTCCCCAGGGAGTAATGAAGGTAGTCTTCTCCATGTCTTCTGGTGCCATTTTGATCTGATTATAGCCTGAGAAGCCGCCCATGAAGGAGAATACGGAGAACTGAGCAGTGTTATCAACCAGCACATCAATGTGAGGAAGTGGAAAGTCGTCTTTCGGGCTCGCCCTATTCAAATCACGGTATTCTACACACATTCTCACTTTACCGTCTTTCTTCGGCACTGATACTATATTAGCGACCCATGACGGATAAGTTGTAACGGCTAGGAAACCAGCATCCCACTGATTTTGAACTTCCTCTTTGATTTTCACAACCATGTCTGGTCTGGTTCTTCTGAGTTTCTGCTTAACAGGCGGACATTCCTCTCGCAACGGCAGACGGTGCACAACCATGTCCGTATCCAACCCCGGCATATCCTCATACGACCAAGAAAATATATCACTATACTCTCGCAGTATCTCAATCAGCCTTTGCTTGATGTCGCTCTGCAGCGCAGCCCCTATACGGATATCTCTCACAACTTCTTCCGACCCCAAGTTGATAATCTCAATTTCCTCCTGATGAGGCAGAATGATTCTCTCTTCCTGTTTCAACAAATGAGTCAACTCCTCTGGCAAGTTGCTATCCTCAACAATCTCTTCCTCTGCTTGGAATACCGGGTGCTCGAAGTCGAAACGAGTCATAGGCGGTTCGTAGAAGATGTCATCTGAAATATTAGTCCTGCAAAGGAAATGGTTAAATGTTTCGAAACACAAACAAAGCAAATAACCACGTTGCCATTTATTGTTAAAGTAAAAACAAGAAAAACGGGGATCACAATATTTGTATATGAAAAACGCCTTTATTTCATGATTAAAACAGTGCAATACACATAATCAAGTAGCCCTAAGGTAAAATCACTATGCCCTGGGTAGGACATAGGATTATTCAACAATTGACAAAACAAATCATTACTGTTTAAGAGTCACTGGGACAGTTTCCCGGATGGACCAGTTGCAGAGACTTTGTCCTGGCACGCTTGGCTTGATCCATGCGTCCATATCACAGTCACTATCTCCGTCTTCAGCATCGGAAATAGCGTTGATTGTCTCAAAGCACACCCCGCTTGGCGTAATTGTTATCGGTCCCTTGAACCTGGGCGCTCCTGAAGATGACGCTGACAACGTCGGTCGATACCCTAGCCCAAACTTGTCATTCTTCACGGGAATCTCCAGTACCTGCCCCTAACCTTTAGTCTCACTAGTCTGCACTAAAGCCTGAGCTTCCTTGTAGGATGACACTGCCACCTCTGGCATTTTGCTGGGACCCTGAGCTTTGTCTTTACTTTGCAACCCTTCGAAGGCTTGACAAGGTGTCTCGTGTATTTCTCCGTCGACCTCAACATATCTGAACGATGACAGGTGACTGACCAAAATGTCCTCCTCCCCGCAAACGGTAACAACACTACCACCCACCATGTATTTCAACTTTTGATGCAATGTGGACGTTACGGCCCCTGCAGCGTGTATCCATGGGCGCCCAAGAAGGCAGCTATAAGCTGGATGGATATCCATGATGTAGAATTCGGTATCAAAAATTTCTGGCCCCACTTGAAGCGGTAATGTTATTGAGCCAAACACCGATCTTTTCGTCCCGTCAAACGCCCTCACAACCAAATCGTTGGGCGTGCAAATAATTCCCCGTATGTCCAATTTCATCATGGCTTTCTTTGGCAATACGTTCAACGATGATCCAGTATCCACCAATACACGCGACATTACGGTGCCCCGACATTCCACCGATATATGCAAAGCCATGTTGTGCTCTCGACCCCTGGGTGTTAGATCAAAATCGGTGAAACCCAGGCTATGTCCAGCATTGACATGTGCCATTACCCCCTCTAACTGATTTACAGAAACTTCTTGAGGCACAAATGACGTATCCAGAATCTTTAGCAAGGCGTTCCGGTGGGCCTCAGAACATAACAACAATGACAAGATAGAAATCTTCGACGGCGTCTGCTGTAGGTGGTCAACAATTTTGTAGTCACTTTTGCGAATCAGTCTCATGAACTCCTCTACGTCCTTGAGTGACGTATCCTTTTCTTTCAATTGAGTAGGCTCGCTTTTATTTACTTTGGCTTTGCCTTTGGCCAATCTCTCTGCTTCTATTTCAGGTGAGGTAAAGATCCTTCCGCTACGGGTCATGCCCCCCGTTCCAACGACATTATCAACAGCCCCAGCTGGTTGGCTATTCACCACAATCTTTTCACCGTTGCAATATGCTTCTAATCCGTATGTCCACGGGACAACTTTCGTACTCTCAAAGGGAACAGGCCCTGCTTTGGTAATCGTAATAGTTGGCCGCTGGGCGGGCGCCGTTATCATTATAGTCTTCCTCGGGATCGTCACCGTTGCAATATCATTCTGCTCATCACATAATGCCTCCACAGGCTTCTCAACCGCAGTTCGATCAAATTGCAAGGTCCCTTCGTTGATCATGGCCTGAATGCCCTGCTTCAAATCAGTACAACCCTCAGGCTGGGTCCAACACTCTAAACAGTATTCATCACAACCAGGGAATACTCCCCCTCTGAGCAACCTGCTTTTCACCTCACTCAATGGTGTCTTCAGTTCGTTAACATCCATCACCAAGTTCAAATTTTCTTCTGTCAAGATGGCATTTGCCCCATGATTGGGCATAGGCTGTTGTACAATATTGGGCCCCACCTGGCCAAAGTTGATGGCTTTACTGTCCAACAAGTCTTAAACTTTATGCTTGAAAGCATGACAAGATTCTACATCATGTCCGGGCGCCCCAGAATGGAATTCGCAATGCTTATTAGCGTCATACCCATAAGGAAGTACCGGTCCTGTAGGCGGCTCCAATGTTCTTTTCTCAACCAAATTCAAACCCAGCAGTGTCTGAAGAAGCTCTGCATATGTCGACGGAGGCTTATCAAATACCCTCTTCGGCTTTGCATTCTGAAACCTTCTCTGACCCTGATTCTGCCTTTGCTGCTGCTGTGGTTGTTGTTGCTGTTGTTGTGGTTGGACTGGAATAGTAACATTGGCTATTTGTTGAGGTTGAATATACTGATTTCTGCATCTGCCCCGACCTCTGCCACCAAATACAACACTTGTATCACCCTGTCATCTTCCGCCGAACGCTTTTCTCGCACCCCCAGCTGAAGTAGATTCGCCTGCCTGAATCTTTCCAATTTTAATTCCATTTTCGATCCTTTCTCCCATAAGGATCATATCGGAGAAGCTACCCATTGAAACATTGAGTAACTTGTCATAGTACATTCCTGTAAATGTCCCCACAAACATGTCATTCATCTCCCTTTCAACCAAAGGAGGGTGCACCCGAGCTGCCATATCGCACCACCGCTGCGCGTACTCTTTGAAACTTTCACCACTTTTCTGCGACAGACTCTGCAACTGAACTCTGTTTGGCGCCAAATCGCTGTTATATTTGTAATGCATAACGAAAGCATCAGCCAACTGCTTCCAGCTTCTAATCTGAGTGGGCTCCAGTCCCATGTACCATTCCAATGATGGTCCTGATAAGCTGTCCTGAAAGAAATGCATGAGCATCCTTTCATCATTGGAATATGCAGACATCCTTCTATAATAAGAACGTACATGGACCTTTGGGCAGGTATCCCCTTTGTATTTGTCAAACGTTGGAGCCTTGAATTTTAATGGCACCCTCAACCCTGGTACCAACCCCATAGTAGTCATATCTAACCCAGCGGAGTTCTGATCAACCACACCTTTCATTTGCTCTTCTAGCATTCTGATCCTCTGAACAGGGTCAATGGGGCCCTCAGGTCCCATACCTTTTCCCGAAAAAGCGTCGTCCTGGTGATCCACATTCCAGTCATTGCCATACCCATTGTAACCCATGTTATGGCCAAATCCTTGTTGATTGAACATAGGACCCTGTCCTCGGTTTCCGAACCCTTGATTGACCCCAGCAAGTCCATAACCATTGTTGAAAGGAAATGCTCCAGCGCCGTTGTTATTTACATTACCGAATCCACCATTACTGTGGCCATACCCCTGATTATTGTCGTAACCGTCATTACCAAAGCCTTGATTGTTGAACCCGAAGTTCCCATCCTGATTGACATTGTCGTACCCATTGTTTCCGAAGCTAGCATTATCACCGAATCCTTGATTGGCATCCCCAGTGTTGCCATTGTTGTTAACCACATGCCCATCACCACCATTTCCAATATTGTCATTACCAGCGCCAGCACCTGCACCAGTACCAGTGTTTCCGTTGACAGTCGTAACAGGTGGAGTAACTACCTGTATCTCATCCTCCCGGCGAGGAGTTCCAACAGAATTGTGGTCAGTATTTCCATTCCCGTTTGTCCGTGTCAGCAGCGGCTGCACCAAGGTCTGAAGGCTATCCTGGCCCTTGGCTATGCTCTCCATAGCTTGCATGAACAGAGTCATCTTCTCACGGATTTCCTGCATCTCGACCTGAACTTGATCCATTGCTTTCTTATAGTTGTTTCTGGTTGAGTAGCGGTGGATTCTTTGGTCGTCAATCCTGAAAAACCTGTGAGATGCAGGAAATAAGATACAGATTCAACAAGTAACTAGCAATGCGAAATGAATATGCAGATGCAATATGTGTCTGTGCATTAGGGAGATCAACCCCTGATTCTAGTGCCAAAGTGCCAGTGCAGTGACGGTGCTAAGAAGCTTGGATTCATCCCTGGAGAAAACATCTCATATATTGCTGAAAAGCCCATCAAGGCAGAAATGCAATATCACTGAGTGTACAGTAACAAGAAGGCATGACCTCAACCAACAATCCTGGTGATGGCCAGCACAATGCAAATAAAGCATATACAACAGTGCATAAGGTAATCAAGTGCGACCATATGCCCGATACTCCTCTAACAATTTCTTAGTCTTGGGATGATCCGGCTGGGAAAGCAACCCTTCAACGAGCGAGTCTCTTTGCCTGATAACACGCTGGAGATCCCCAATGGATTCCTCCCAAGCACCCTCTCCAAAGCACTCCTCCAGCTTCCGCTTCTGGGATGCAGACTCTTTCTTACGCTTGACAACTTTGTTCAACGAATTCTGAACGTCGTATCTCCGCATAACCTCTTCTTCAAACTTTTTCTGGCTAGCCTTCAACTGATCTTCCAGTTCAGAGATCTGCTGCTTCAGTTTGTCTTCTCTTTCTTTGTTGTTGGTCAGTGTAGCATTCCATGTTTTGATGAATGCGGAGATCTCCCGGTAGGCTATATCAAGTGCTTTCTTCTTAGACTCCAGCATATCATGGGAGATCATGAAATCTATCCCCAAACGTTCACGCTTCTTTCATTGTTCAGTCAGTTCTGTGCCTAACTGGTTCACCAGCTTTGTTTGCTGCTTGAAGGAATATACGGCTTCATTCCTTTCGCTCCTGAGTTGCACTAGCTCTTCTTCCAACTTCTCGTTGGCTTTCATCAGCTCTTCTTTCTCCTTCACAACCTGCTCATATCTCTCAATAGACAAAATAGTTGGCTCCTCAATCACGGGGGAAGTAAGAGGTGATACTGTGGGAAACGACATCAGCGCCTGCTTTGCCCTATCTTGGATCCAGACTTGGTACGGAGGATAGGCTTGACTATCATTCTTACCCAACAACGACTTACCCTTCTTGCAGATGTTATTCCAAGCACGCTGAAGCTTGGATAACAATTCTCCCTTCAAATCACCTGTGAAGTACAGAGATTCCTGCACTTCCTCCTCTTTTGACGGGCTTCTCGAAGCATAATCGAATTGCCTGATCAACAATGACGGATTGTAGTTAATGCATCCTTTTCTCCCAATCAGAGGAACGTTAGGATATCCTGTGCAACTGTAGATAATCTCAGATCCCAGTAAATCCCTATCAAACCAGACAACACCTTCTGAAGAAATCCCCATCAGACGCTCAGACCATTCCACCGTAGCTGTAGACCCAGCAAAGATACCCTTCTTGGGCAGGTGACTATCAAACCACATATACAATAAAGGCACACAACAGGAAACGTTCTTGCCCCTCCTATTCTCGTTCTTATAATGCAGAGAGTGATAGAAGTCTCCAATCAGTGTAGGCACAGGATTGCCTGAAGCAAACATATGAAATGCATCCAAATCAACAAATTCAGGCATATATTAGGGAACAGTACAATGCCATAGATACACAAAGCAAGGATAGCATTAAACACAATCCAACAGCCACTCTTGGCATACTCTTGTGCTTTCCCAACCAAGAACTTGAGAGAAAAACCAGAAACTCCATTCCACGAGGTTAACAGCAACCCTGAGGAGTCTAAATGCAAAGCCACAACCAAATCCTCCAGTTTAGGCTCAGCATCCATGTGAATGAAGGGTACCCTGTTCTGAATGGTTAACTCCAACATCTCAGCATATTCCTCCATGGTCGGAGCCAGAATGAAGTCGGGGAAAGTAAAACACTTCAGCGGGGGATCATAAAACTGCATCAGCGCGTACAATCCGTTCAGCTCATACGTGGATGGTTTGCAAACCAACCTAAGCAGTTTCCCATAACTCTTCCTGAAGCTTCTCTTCACATCATCATCAGCTAAAGACATAAAATCAAGCAAAGAAGAAACATCTGGGGTAGGTAACTTGTATGCCACAGTCTTCTTCAAAGTATCCATAATAGCAGCAGACAGAAATCCGGGCCACTAGAATCAGAAGGTATGAAATGCACCTGCAGCACAGACACATGTTAATGATATGCAAAATGAGTATGCAACAATGCAATATGCAAACATGCAACAGGGATCAAGTGATATATTGCTGAAGAGATCCATCCACAGTATCTGTCTCAACAGACCCACAAAACTGCTCAAACCTGGTCTCAACAGACCCATAACAATGCTCCAACCTGGTCTCAACAGACCTATAACAAAGTTCCAACTTGGTCTCAACATACCCATAACAATGCTCCAACTTGGTCTCAACAGACCCATAACACTGTCCTGATGAAGAACCTCAAATAACCACACATACTGATCCAATATTAAGAAAACCGGGTAGTCTGGAGGTCAAGTTTCCTGCATGCCCCAATCCCCCTCACAGGTAGGTGTCTTATCAACTGATACAAGGTACGGCATCCTATGCGGTCGTCAGCGTCACAAACTTTCAAGACTGATGATACGATACCCAGAAGGTGTGGCATCATCATGTCCTGAAGAGGCCTCACTTAGCCAACTTCCAATTGATCGGTCCCCAGAGTCGACAATCCAACTAACCAACAACCCCCTCAACCCAAAGGGTTGAAAAAGAAGTCAACCAGAAGAACCTCGTCTGAGCGTGGATTTTGATGGACACTAGAACATGCAAAGCATGCACGCGCCCACTACTTTCCACAACTAATTCTAGGTGCACTCAAGCCCAGGTCCGGCTTATCTCTCAATTTGAACCCCTACCCAGCATAACAACAATAATATAATGCTGAAAGTAAATACAGAAAGTTAAATCCATACAAAACCCACGACGGGAAAACAAGCGCTAGGATTGACTCGCGTAGGGAACCGTTGGAGTCCCCAGCAGAGTCTCCAGCTGTCGCTACTGCGAAAATCGGCGCCGGCTATGACAGAAGAGTCGCCACCGTGCGATATTTATCCCAACGGAGGGAAAGGAAACGCTCATAGTAAACCTAACGCAAAACGGGAAAGGAATAGTCATCGCAACCAAATTCCTGGATTCAGGAGTCGGTTACGCAAGGGGAAGGTATTAGCACCCCTCACGTCCGCCGTACTCGACGGGATCCACGCTTGTTTTCTAGCTAAGGGATTTTATTCTATCTACTATAAAGGTCAAGGGACAAAAGGAAAGAAAAGAGAAAAGAGACTCGATAGAGCTTCGCTGCTCTATGCCTGCGTATTCCCTCGTGCAATGGGAAAGTCAGAGTCTACGTAGTTCGGCTAACTACGGATAAGGTGGGAAGGTTGCTCCCTAGGATACGGCATCCTATGCCTACGTACTTTCATACAGCATGAAAGATCAGAGCAAACGTAGTTCGGGCTACGGAAGACACAAGCTTGTCTGACTGTTTTTTATTACCTTATGAAAGGGTTTTTCTTGATTAAGAGTCCAAGCGGACAAAAATGACACTTTGATGTTTGTTTTGAATCTTTTACGAAAGAAGTGTTTTTTTAGTTTGTTTGCAACCTCTGACGCACTAGAGACTATGATTTGAGAGTGACTACGTCGCGTGTCACCCAAAGGGTGCCACACTAAGCAGCCAGACTACTGGAAAGAAGCTCTCCAGCAACCCTTTCCCAAATAGCTTAAGGCTCGTAACGTACGACATCGATTAACCTTATTACTGTGTTTTTGAGTTGTTTTAAGATGAGAAGAGAAAGAAGCTCTAAAAATCCTAGGGTTGAAATGGGAATAAAAATTAACCTAATGTTGTCATGCATGGATAAGAATCCTAATGTCTGTCATAATTTCCTCATGCATAGAGGAAATCAGAGATCCTAGGGGATAAACAGAAAAGAAAGCAAGCAAATACAGTAAAATGCATGCAATGCAGCAATACAAGCGAGGCAAGGGAGTCCCGCCCAACCTCGAACCTAGGAAAACAACAGGCAAAGTGAATCAACCTTCACTTCAAACCTAGGGGGGCAAGCTACGCAAGCCAACAAACAATACAGAGAAACAAAAAACCACAGCAGAGGAGGCAGCCCAAGCAGCAGCTCTGACAACAACAGATTGATTAGACAACAAAAAGTTGACAGCAACAACCTTCATCTTCATGAATAGCCCCTATCTTCAAGCTCCACTAAACCTTCAATCTTCAACAAGCACCAAGCTTCAACAAGCTTCAAACAAGCAAGCAACCAGCTTAAACCCTAGCAAACTTTAACCAGTAAACAACTTCAACAAGCAAGCAACCAACTTAAACCCTAGCAAACTTCAACCAGTAAACAGCTTCAACAAGCAAGCAGCTTCAACAAGCAACTGTCCTAGCTTCAACAAGCTTCAGGCTTCAACAAGCAACCTCCAAGGGAGAATCAATTAACAAGATCAAATTGAAATGTTAAGAAACTCAATGACAACCAAAGGAAGTCACTAAGGACTTAACATTGTAATAGAAAGGCATCCTCAAAGTTCTACTCCTAAAGCATGCCACTCATCCCTCCAAAGGAGAGATGTGACTTTTTTAATAGAACTTTATATCATTGGATTGAATGGAGATGAACAATATACTCCATGTTTAAAGAAACAAGCAAAACTAATCTAATGCTCTTCCTAAAACCCTAGTTTCCCTAAGCTCCTGACAAGCATCCACAAGATGAGAAGTTCTTCATGTCCATGCTCTTTCAAGCTATCCAAAGCATCTTCAATTGGTCTTCATCTTCATCCAAGCACAAGAGCACCACCACTTAAGTCTAAGGGGAACTATTGAGTTAAACTAGTCAAGTTAGTCCATTAGAAACACCTAAATGTTAGTCTTAAAACTAAATCTAATTAAAATACCAAAAGTGATTGTAAAATCCTAAAAAACATTCTAAGGGTTCCTAAACCTCTTAAGAATCACTCCATACAAAAATCAGGGGGTTAATCATCCATTAAGTCATAAAACTATGCCCTAAACCTAAGGGTACTATCCTAAAACCCTAAATCTACACCACTTAATGTTCAATGTTCAAACTGGCCAAAATTTATTGATAACGCGAAATCATATCGTTTATTTGGCTTGATTTACATGCATTTATTTGTGACTTTTATTAATTTATCTTGATTTATGTTCTATTATATGATTAGTTTACTTTGTTTTGCAGATTGGGGAGAATTTGGACTAAAGAAAGAAAAAGAGAAGAAAAATACAGAAAATAGCAGAAAACAGAATTTGTGACTGTCACGGTCGTCACGGCCATGTCACGACCGTCACAGCCTTCACGATCGTCACGGCCATGTCACGACCGTCATGCTTCTCACGCTTGTCACAGATTCCTCACAACCGTTATGCATCAAATAACAGAAAGAAGTGGCCATGAGCACTTTCCTCCTTTTTCTCCTACATTTTCTCCACTCACTGCCCACTACTGGAAGTTACTCCCACTCCCTCCATAATTCACCCATGATCTCTGGAAGTTGAAGAATGAATTATTTCCTATAAATAGGCCTTAGATTCAGAGTTTTAAGGGAGGCCTTCGACGTATCGAAGTGCTGCCAAAATTCCCATTAAAGTCGTTTTTCCCCTTTTTATTATTTTTATTTCTTTTCCATTTTTCCCTGTAGTTCAGAGCTTTGTATTTCTTTCTGCAATTTTATTTGGCCAATTGGCCAAAGTAGAATCCTGCCGACATTGTGGAGGACTACTCTTACGAACCAGTATTTCCATTCCAACATTATTTTATTTTCTGTCTCGTTTTATTTGTATCCAAACCAACCGTATAACAATTTCCAACATTAGGGGATTGTTATACATCTATTTGTTTCCAACCTTCAGCACTCGTTTAATTTTAATTTCCGCCTACTCCGAGCTTTCCGGTCTGTGGAAGAAGGGTCTGCTCAATTATCTGTTAACCAGGTTTTTATTATATTGCAATTTGATTTATTTATAATGTCTATTTATTTTTCTGCCATGAGTACATTATTATTAAATTCCCTGTCTCTGTCTGGTTCAACATCGATGAGTAGCTAAAAACCTTAGGGCGGTATGTAGTTATAACAAACTTAACTGGTGAAATATAACCATAGGCTAAAAATAATTAATCACTTAATATTCTGGCTGATACTTTTTAATTGAAATAGACCTTTTCGTTACGAGAGTAAGAAAAGAGTATTAGGTTGGGTCAAGACCACGAGAGTGTGAGATTTTAACCAGATAGCTAAAGTTAGGCATTTAAATTAAATACAGCGAGAGCGCTTTAAGATAAATTAGAATTATTTAGTTTCCAAAAATTATCTCTAAACACTTATGGGCTAGCGAGAGCAGGCATAGGGCTTTGGGGATAAGATCTGATATAAGACCACGAGAGTGTGAGTTGAGGGTATTTAAACTGGTAATCTCTACCGAATAGATTAAGTGAACACCTTTATAAGCCTAGGTTAGATTGACCCACCTAAGTTAGTATAATTACATACCGACCGCCTTAATATTATTTTATTAAAACTTAAATTTAATTCCGCCTTTAATAGTCTTAGAAACCAACAAAAATCGTGACAACCATTCGCCTTAGCTTTACGCCGTAACAATAGATAACGGTAGATTGACATTGGTCTCTGTGGGTTCGACAATCTTTTATATTACTTCGATATTTCCGTGCACTTGCGGACGCATCAAGTTTTTGGCGCCGTTGCCGGGGACCAACAGTCAATATTGTGATTCCGTTGTTGCATAGTATAGACTAAGGCACTCTTATCTAAATCATTATGTATAACCCATATTTCCCTTATAACTACCACCCTCCATATTATAACTACCACCCCCAATATTTCGAGGAACCACAAATTCCGCTTAAATCCGACCTTGAAATATTATTAGAAGATTTCAATACTACGCACTCTCACCCAAATTCCCTCTATGATGACGACTCCCAATGTTTTGAGGAAACGCAAGATTTTGATACATCCAACCTCGAACTACTACTAAAAGAATTCAATGAGACGTCTACTCACGCTAGGATAGAATTTATGATGGAGCGCTTTGTGGAGACACAAACTCTCCAAAACGAAGATTTTAGAAGACAACATCTCCAAATTAATGAAGACCTTAGGCAGTTGAACGTTATTGTCGATTCCCTTGCAACTCACATCGAGACTTTGGAGACTCAAACCTCCCTGCTTAGACAAACACCTCTAGCACCCTTCCCAGAAGGACATGTGAATGTTGTAACAACCGTTAATGAAGAACGAATAGAAAATCCTAGAGAGAGTAATCATGAGTCTGAGGAAATTTTTGGTGAGAAAAGCATACATATTGAGAAAAATCCATCGACACCAACCGAAAGGGAGGTTGTCGAAGAGGTAGAGAAGGAAGCACGTATTGTTGCTCCTCCTCCCTATACCCCACCTATTTCTTTCCCACAAAGGTTTGCAGAAGTTAAAGTAGACTCCCAACCCAAAACATATGTGGAGGTATTGAAAAATATACACACCAATGCACCTTTGCCTAAGGCCCTTCATAGAAAAAGAAAATTCGAGGACCGTGAAACTAGGGTCATTATTACTGTTAAAAGGGTACGATTAACTTTTGAGGTGGTGGATGAAATAACAAAGCCCAAATTTGAAAAGCTGATACGCAGAATAGATCCAGAACCACCACCACGCGTTCAAAACAAGCAACCACCCTACAGAAGAAAGAAACGAAAAGGTGAGGGATATGAGAGATGGCTTGATAAGTGGCCATGGAAATCGAAGACTATACAAAGTTCGATCGAGGAACCATTCTTGAAAGAACCGCCATGAGTACTTGCACTCCTTAGCCGTCGAGCTATCGACGCTAAACAAAGCGCTGTGTGGGAGGCAACCCACAAGGTCTTTATTTTAATTTGTTTGTTTAAATTTGCAGAAAATAAAGAAATGTATCGCTTGTTATGCTTTAGCTATATCTAAGCGAAAACTCTCTAGATGACGATCTGAGAAGATGAGCTATGCCCACGGACATTCCTACGAGTGTCGCTGCTGGTGGGAACACTGATGATGAGTACTTCCTCTTGACGCGAGCAACATGATGAGCTGGTTCGAGAATTACACAAACAAAGTATCTCAAAATGCATGCCGCCAAAGTAGAAGTGATCAACAAAGACAAGGATAGCAAGAGCAGTAGCATTCATACAGGTTCTATCTTTCCTTTTCCACCTTTTACTGAAACATTGAGGACAATGTTTGGTTTAAGTGTGGGGGAGGAACTCTATCGCTTTCATTTTATTGCCTTTTAGTTTGATTTATTGTTTTTATCTATTTTTAATGCTATGTCAAAATCTTTACATGTGCTGTCGAGTCTTTATGAGTGGTTTTCGCCTGTTATTCAAACTTCCCCAAAATTTCAAAATTTCAAAATTTTAACCTCCAACAAAAACTTTTTGATTCATGACATGGTACTCCGAAAGTATATAGGCTGTTTAGGCTATGTTAGAAAAACTTGGGAAAGTTTTGATAAAATTGATATCGTCCTGACAACCTTAACCCCCTAAATATGCAAAATAAATTTGAGTAACCATTATGCCGAGACCTTAAAACTCCAGGTTCTTGCAGTAATCCCTAAGTAGTTTATTTAAGCAGTCAGCACCATCCTAAACACACTAAGTAAGAAACCGATGCAAATAAGTGTATGATCTCTAGGTTAAAATGAGAAACTAAGAAAGAAAAGAAAAAAAAAATTATGAAGAAAAAGACATGTTCCTTCTAAGTTAGGTGCTCCTCACCCGAGCACTTAGCCTAACGGTACAAACTCTTTAAGTTCAATTGATGCTCAAGCATATTTGCAGAAAAAAATGAAATAACAATGAGATCATAGTCACTAACAGGTCTACTTGCCATGAATGTGTATGGATAACGGGCTTAATGTGATTGCACTATAATGAAATGGGGTGAAAGAGAGCATGAGTTATAGGTTGAGTTATAATGGCGTGATTCCAATTGGTTTGCATAAGTAGGGAGTTTTTGAAATTGTGTCGTTATGATATCCTTGGTATTAATATTTAGTACCTATCGATCTAACATTAGCCTAGCAGGCCACGTATGATTAGAGTCTCATCATGTCTTCGTTTCGAACTATGTTTATTTCTTTTTACCATGTTGGTTGATTGCTTGAGGACAAGCAATGGTTTAAGTGTGGGGGATGTTTTGATAACGCGAAATCATATCGTTTATTTGGCTTGATTTACATGCATTTATTTGTGACTTTTATTAATTTATCTTGATTTATGTTCTATTATATGATTAGTTTACTTTGTTTTGCAGATTGGGGAGAATTTGGACTAAAGAAAGAAAAAGAGAAGAAAAATACAGAAAATAGCAGAAAACAGAATTTGTGACTGTCACGGTCGTCACGGCCATGTCACGACCGTCACAGCCTTCACGATCGTCACGGCCATGTCACGACCGTCATGCTTCTCACGCTTGTCACAGATTCCTCACAACCGTTATGCATCAAATAACAGAAAGAAGTGGCCATGAGCACTTTCCTCCTTTTTCTCCTACATTTTCTCCACTCACTGCCCACTACTGGAAGTTACTCCCACTCCCTCCATAATTCACCCATGATCTCTGGAAGTTGAAGAATGAATTATTTCCTATAAATAGGCCTTAGATTCAGGAGTTTTAAGGGAGGCCTTCGACGTATCGAAGTGCTGCCAAAATTCCCATTAAAGTCGTTTTTTCCCCTTTTTATTATTTTTATTTCTTTTCCATTTTTCCCTGTAGTTCAGAGCTTTGGTATTTCTTTCTGCAATTTTATTTGGCCAATTGGCCAAAGTAGAATCCTGCCGACATTGTGGAGGACTACTCTTACGAACCAGTATTTCCATTCCAACATTATTTATTTTCTGTCTCGTTTTATTTGTATCCAAACCAACCGTATAACAATTTCCAACATTAGGGGATTGTTATACATCTATTTGTTTCCAACCTTCAGCACTCGTTTAATTTTAATTTCCGCCTACTCCGAGCTTTCCGGTCTGTGGAAGAAGGGTCTGCTCATTATCTGTTAACCAGGTTTTTATTATATTGCAATTTGATTTATTTATAATGTCTATTTATTTTTCTGCCATGAGTACATTATTATTAAATTCCCTGTCTCTGTCTGGTTCAACATCGATGAGTAGCTAAAAACCTTAGGGCGGTATGTAGTTATAACAAACTTAACTGGTGAAATATAACCATAGGCTAAAAATAATTAATCACTTAATATTCTGGCTGATACTTTTTAATTGAAATAGACCTTTTCGTTACGAGAGTAAGAAAAGAGTATTAGGTTGGGTCAAGACCACGAGAGTGTGAGATTTTAACCAGATAGCTAAAGTTAGGCATTTAAATTAAATACAGCGAGAGCGCTTTAAGATAAATTAGAATTATTTAGTTTCCAAAAATTATCTCTAAACACTTATGGGCTAGCGAGAGCAGGCATAGGGCTTTGGGGATAAGATCTGATATAAGACCACGAGAGTGTGAGTTGAGGGTATTTAAACTGGTAATCTCTACCGAATAGATTAAGTGAACACCTTTATAAGCCTAGGTTAGATTGACCCACCTAAGTTAGTATAATTACATACCGACCGCCTTAATATTATTTTATTAAAACTTAAATTTAATTCCGCCTTTAATAGTCTTAGAAACCAACAAAAATCGTGACAACCATTCGCCTTAGCTTTACGCCGTAACAATAGATAACGGTAGATTGACATTGGTCTCTGTGGGTTCGACAATCTTTTATATTACTTCGATATTTCCGTTGCACTTGCGGACGCATCATTTATCTCAAAAAAATGTGAGAAAAATACTAAGGGTACATGCATTTCTAAGCTATCTAGTCCAAAAAGAATCAATTCAAAAATCCACACCAATCACCCACACTAAAATCAACAAGATCACATACCAACCATATTCAAAAATAAAAGCAATTAAACTTCAAAAAAATGCAATTAAATTCTAAAATGCATGAATTAATAATTTCTCAATCCTATTAAATTCTAGTCTCTTTAAGGAGTCAGGGGGAAAAAATCTAGATTAAAAAATGTTGATTTTCCTATTTGTTATTGTTGCACCCCAAAATTTGCCTCACAATACAAGACTTTGTGTTCCAAGAAGGTTCACAAGGTTCACAAAATTCACATTGGTCAGAAGAGTTGACAATTCCCTCAGACAATGCACCTCCTAAGCAGTGCATCCAAAACTAGGGTTTTGACTTTAATCAGGCTAAATGGACTTCCAAGACTTCAAGTGAGCTTCATAACATCTTATATGTGTATAAGAACCCCCATGTCAAGTTTCAAGACTTTTCTCAAAAGTTTGCTCAGTCAGATGATCAGATGAGTCAAAAGCAGTCAATGCAGTTAAAAGGTCAAACTGAGGTCAACTGTGGTCAAACCAAAGTCAAACTTCATGATTTTTTTTGCCAACATCAAAGAGAGGTTGGGTGAGAAATACTATCATAATAACTGTAATACCCCAAATCTTGCCCTAAGATTTGTCGTCGGCATTTCATTGCATTTAATCAATTACTAACAAATTTGTGTAGTCGTTTGACTTTTTGCAGGTAAATATCATATGGCATGCATTTTTTTTTCTAAAAAGTAAAAAATGGCACAATTGGCAGGAGGACATGTGTAAGGAGTTATGAGTGTGAGAGGGTTGAGAGTTCGAATCTCACCTTTGTCACTTTTTTTTTTGTTTTTTATTATTTTTACTCTAAATTTTTCTATCTTTCATTAAAAAAATAACAAAAATAGTTTTTTATTATTATTTAATTATTATTTTCGTATTTTAATTAAATCATTTTTTAAAATATTATTTTTTTCACTTTTTTCTAAATTATTCATAAAAATATCCAAAAAATCATAAAATAAAAAATATTGAAAAAAATTTTGTTCTTTTTATAATATTTTTTATTTTAGGAATCAATAGGATTATTAGTTTTTATTTTAAGTTTATTTTAATTATTTTAAATTATTTAAATTTTTATTTTTTCTTAACTAATTATTTAGTTTGGGCTTTAGGGACATTATTGACAATTTGGTGTTAACCCTAATTTGTTCCCTATATATACATGTGTTACCTTGTTGGAAAAAAGGGAGAGAATGAAAAAAAACCTAAGAGGAGTGAGGTGCCGTTTGCCGTTATTTAGGTTTTCTTCTTCATCCATTACTATTGTTTCTTTTTTCTTCATCGGTTTACCGTTATTTCTTTTCCTTCATCTATTACTGTTGTTTCTTTTTCTTCATCTTTTACCGTTATTTCTTTTTCTTCATCTATTACCGTTATTTCTTTTTCTTTATCTATTACTGTTACGTTTATATATATATAATTTTTAAATTGTTAGAGTTTATATATATAAGATTTTTGATCGAATTATGTCGATACGATGTTTGCACATTTGTGTGCATGACGCGTGACATTTGTGTTAGTTCGATCTGGTTGCGATGATCGCATTTTTGTGTGGAGCAATAATACTATTTTTTGCTTAATTTCTTTTTCTTTGCGATAAATTTTGTTTCGTCCGATTTAGATCTGGTTGCGATGAGCGCATTTCTGCGTTAGCAACATTGTTGGGTTATTTGGCACATTTAAAATTCATTATTGCTTTATTATTATTATTATTATTATTATTATTAATATTATTATCATTATTATTATTATTATCATTATTATCATTATTATTACCATTATTATTATTATTGTTATCATTAATTTATTAAAATTTGTTATAATATAAAAATCTGGTTTTTTAAAATAAATAACTTAACATCTTTTCCAATTAATATGAAAACCTATTATTTTTAAGAAAAACTTTTTTTTAGATAAATTTAAAATAGTAACTAAAATCTTTTTTTTAAAATAATAACTAGAACCGTTATTTATTTTATTTTATTATTGTTCAATTCAAATTTCATTATCATATTGTATCTGCTCCTCTCATGTAACCTCGCGAACTTAACAATCGCTCTTTAAATTCTGCCTTTAAATTTCTGCTTGCATGGTTTTAAATTATGACATTATCTCTCTGTTTGCATGATTCAATTATCTCACGCGTTTACTATTATTTCTGTCACATTGCACACATCTGAAGGTTAGGTCCTAACTGTTTGGCCGCCGCGCCAATAGTCCGTAAAACTTCACACATTCAATTTCAAATCCTCAAAACTACAAACTACAAACCCTAATTTTCACAAATGCCTCGCCGCAGGCAAAATTACAATTTTACCCTTAGCATTAGGTCAAAGAGCCGCCGCGCTCATTTAGGGTTTCCCGCCGTGGAATCCCTAATTTAACCCTAATTACAACTTAACAATTTTCAACGTAGAGATTTGGAGTTTCTACACTCCGTGTAAGCGTGTCCTTAAGATGCGTTTATTCCCCTTGAGACCTTGACCACAGTCAAGAAGTCTCTAACCTCCCTTTTGAGGGGAACTACGATTACTCTGATTCCACTCCCGTAAGGATACGTAGGCACAAGATGCGATGTCTTGCCGAGTAAACTTAGAATTAACCCCTTTATTATTTATTATTGCTTATTTATATTTTATTTATCTTTGCTATTTAATTATTTTGCTTATTATTTTGTAATTGTTTCTTGGATGTAAAGTTGTTTAATTATTTAATTATTATTATGGTTAGTAATTAGGGAGTGTAACAACCTGTATGTAATATTAAAATAAATTTAGATCACTTTTAAATAAAGATAATTAAAATAAACACGTCACACACGTAAGTCGATTTTAATCGCCGTCTCACTTCCTAAGGATATCCCTCAAGTTGCCTACGAATAATGGTTAAGTGGGGTGTATAAAGCAAGTCCCTCAAATAGAAAAATCATCAAAGTCCCTTATGGTTGCCTTTACGAATCGAGTCCCTTTCGAAAAAATGATGATGGTCCCTTATATGTGCTTATTACATCCCACCAATGGCCTTCAAAGTCAAATTGTCCCTCACATATCCCTTAACATCCAAAGTAAGGACTACCTACTCCATTATAGTAGGGATAGTCTTGCTAAAGGAAAGAATGAAGAATAAGAAAGACCTTTAAACATTAGGGTAGGTTACTCCTAGGTGCTTGCTCACTTCAAAACTGTTTCGCACTTAAACAAATTTTCAACAAGTTTTCAAACAAGTTCTTAACACGTCCCCTTACATGGATTATTTATTAACTATTCTGAAAATTTTCTATTCACACACTACAATTTCAAAACAATTCAAAAGTGAGCTTAAGTACCTAAGAGCCCATGGATAACCATGGATGAAAAGGATGCTAATACCTTCCCTTTTCATAACCTACCCCCCGGACCCAAAATATTCTCTAAGGTCTTTCCTGTTCTTTTATAACCTTTCCTTATGGATAAAATAAAAGTCGGTGCGACTCTTGCTATCCGCAACATTGTTTAAAGTCAGTTCACCGGGTTACAGTTATGAATTAAATCCTAACTATATGCAAAAATGCAAAATAAAAGAAAATAATAAGACCTGCGTTGCAAATAGCAATATTATCATGTTATTTTCCAGACTGGGCCCAGAATGGGGGTGCACGTAGAAACTATGACTAAGCCCAAACCATACTAAAACAAATCAGAAAAATGAAATGGAAATTGGAAAACGTTTGTGACAAATAGCAATGGTTTCACGTGTGTTTTCTCATTGGGCCTCAATGCAGGGTGTGGTTAGCAAGAAAATTGATTAAGCCCACCCAATTCAGTTTAAATGAAACGGTGAGTTTCATCAACTCACTTCAGATTTTATCATGAAATCGTGGCCCTTGGTTTGCTACTTCAGTCAACGGTCAAACAAGATCCAACGTCCAAAACTTCATCTTCTCCAAATTTCAAATAATGAGAGGGAGACCTTGGGACGGTGGCCTGAGCTGCAGCGCCACCGTCGTCTCCGGTGAGAGTTACACCAAAGTGCATCAAACGCAACAACTAAACATCCCTTTCCACTCGTTTTTTCATCCTGAGTCCAATTATGACCTCCAAATCCATTGATTCTCACTCCAACTCAAAAACCGATTGAAAGTTCAGAAATTCATCCAACTTCTTGAATCACTCAATTCTTGCAATTAAATCCTTCTAAGCATCATCATTGATCTATCCTCATATC